>JXPM01010263.1:0-22357 GCA_001014415.1 Phortica variegata
CAATGATTTATTAGGTTCTTTGCTAGAAATCATAAGAGAGCACATAGCTTTGAGAGCCATTTATTGTTTTGGTGTTTGGATGTTTCTGTGCATTCATGGTGACGAAGGCAATTAATCAACATATTACTTGAATAAAGTTTAATAATATAAATCAAGAAAAATAATAAAAATCTTTCTTTTTTTTTTGTCCGATTGAAAAACAATTAAGTATGATTTGAGAATATTTTTTTGAAACTATAAAAAACGCGTTAATGTGTGAAAAGCAAACGTTGTTTGTAACATCAATTTGGATACATGATATATGATTTTTCTTTATAACAACAAAAGTTCATATTTTTCGTTTTGTTTTTTATTAAAAAATATTTCTTTAACTTTTTTTTGAAATATCGTATAAACTTTCATGTTTCGCTTTATAAATTAACTTGTTTTACCTTTGCTATGTGCATAAAGTCCTTGTTAACTTTACAACAACTCAAGTCCTTCGATTAAAATACGTTTTTGTTAGCCAATCATGAATTTTAATCAACTTTTCTTTATTGTTCTGAACATATCAAGTTCAAAAACTCAAAGAAGTATTGTCCAAATATTAAAACCACAAAACCGTTGGTCAAGGCACACACGCTATAATATTTCTCACCTTTGTTGTAAACACATTTTTACGATTGTCTCCCTGTCCGTCGGTATGTCCATATGACCGACTAATTGGAGAAAACAAATAAAGTCATCACGTGAATTCTAGCGTTAACACAAAAAAGCAACAACAACTAGAAAATAACAAAGCAAAGTGACAAGTTTCACTTTTGGCCAGGCGCCTTTTTATGAATGACAACAGTTGTTGCTATTGTTATTGTTGTGCAATTGTTGTGTATTGTTAGTTGTCGTTGCTGTTGCCTTCTCACTTATTTAGTTTGTCGGCTATAACCGAAGCAGGATTATTAAGCATTAATTTCGTGGGTGTATGGGTTGGTTGGTGTCGTTTAAGTTTTGTTGTTTTTTTTTACAAACTTTAGCTAAGTTTCGTGGTCTGTGAGCGAGCACAATAATTCAAGTTAGGCTAAACTGGCAACATGGCGAAATTCTTTTGGTCAGTTCACTCAGCGCAGCGGAACGTGTCGAAACACGTCGGGCTTTTCAAATTATTTTAAACTACATAAGTGTGTGTGCGTGTGTTTGTGAAAAATGTTTGGTGTTGCTTAAATGATGGGATGTGGTTCTTCCATGGAAGCGAGCGTTATTGAAGAGACACCCGCGTTGGGTTTAGCACGCTTACAGCAAAATGGCATTGTACAACTTAATTTAAACCAAGCATTATTTGTTGCGCCATTCTAGTTAGTTTTCAATTCACAGAGACCAAAGGATATTGTACGTGATTATGTGAGTCTGGATGAAAAGATTAGCGAACTGGAGGGCAGTTGTCCAGGACCACGTATGGCAACGATGGAGGCTTGGATTGAGCATTTGCAAAAAAAACGTGCCGAGTTGCTTGGCTTGGACGGTGTCGATGGTGCGCTAGACAAGCAGCACGATATGCAAGCTGATGATGTTGATGAATCGCTGAGCCACGTTGAGCCGACAACGAGTACGGGTCAACAAAACAATTATCGTCCACGGTCAATGGGGCAGTCACCACGCGACGGTAATGACATTGTCGCGAATACACCCACAAAGGATCTAGCTAATGTGAGTGCTATTGAAGACGTATGTATGTATGTGTGTATGTGTATGTTTGTTTGTGCTTGTTGCTGTTTGATTGTGTGCCGGAAGTAAAACGAAAGGAAATCATGTTTACCAGCGAATTATTGTGTCATTAAATAAAGTTGGCTTCATTCATTTGCATAATTGCCTAAGCTTTGTGAACTAAGTATGTATTTCACAGCTGGCCTTCACGCTCGGCGTAGTTGGCGACGCACAAAAGGCTTCCACGCACGAGGACTTCTTTGCCAATCTAAGTGAGTCAGCACTGTACTTGCTCAGCATACGCTACTATACCGAGTTGCTGGAACACACAAAAATGCGCCTGAAAATGCTTGTCTCAAAATATGCAGAACTTAATGAGCTCTATGTAAACCAAGATGGTATAATTGCGTTCATTAGCGGCGGCACCTATATGAGTCGACTAGAGGAGACAATCGATGCACAACTGGAGACAGCACGTGATGTGCGCGACAAACTCGGCAGTACAATGGAACAGTGGCGCATTTGTGGTCACTTATTGCGTGCAGCGGCGAATATGGCTACCCAAATGTTACATCAATGGCGACAGTTGCCGCATGTTAAGTATGTCTATGTTTTATAGTTTACCCGTGCCGATTACTAATTTATATATGCTCTTTGTTAGCGATCCGCGACTTAAAATCCAATCTGTTCTTGAGTGCCGGAGTTCTTTACACGCTTCATTGACATCCTTGGATTGTGCACAACTTGCATTACCACATGTAGAACTCAAACATATAAGCAATCGGCAATTGCTTACTGTAAGACACTGCAACACTTATTTGATAACGGATATCGGGAATCAGGCACGGTAAGTGAGTCGTTGGCCATTTGGAGATTAATTAGTTTTTATCCTTTTGCATTTAGTTTCGAGCACACTGCGAAAGTATTTACAGCATATGAGTCAAACATATCGAAGGCATGCACATGGCTTTATGAGACTTTCAATAAAACGTTGCGCAAAGATTTCGATAAAGCTGAAGACACGGTGCGCGGTTTGGCCAAGACACTACGTGAACACCGCGAAGAGATGTTCACGGCAGTAAGAAAATAATTGGCTGCCAATTTTTTCGATTTACGCAAACTCCTTTTTTTAAATCAAGCAACAATTTATCTTTGTATTTTTTAAAATAAACAACTTAGTTTAAGTTAGTACCAATAGCTTTTCTTTGGTGTGCGCTCCTCCACTATGCCCATTTCTTCCATAATATCCATTTCGAATGTGGCCAACTTTGGTTGAAACGTTATTTCCCCAACAACATCAGCTATTAAAACATTGGTTTATTAAGATTTAACACGCAGTGGAAATACAATCTTACCAGGTGTATCCTTTTCACGTTCTATATACGCATTTTGAGTTTTATAGTCGTGCGTTTGGTTATTAGTCTCTGGGATGGGTATAATGCGACCTGAACGCGTAGATACACGCACTTTTTCGCCTTCTTCAGTGAAGCGCCATTCGAATTCGGTACCTTGAAGATCGGATGGATCAACAAGGCGTATGTCTTTCGTAACCTGTCAAAACACTCTACAGAAATTGAATTTTATATGTTAGCTACCTTTTTACTTACATTCAAAGGTGCTTCGGACTTGATTATTATGCCGGGGAATTCGCCCTCACCGCCTACGCGCCTGTAATGCCAATTGATACCTTCGACAACTACCCAATTTCGTTCGGGTATCACTTGCGTGACAATACCTTGCTTGCCTTTGTCCTTACCCACAAGCACTTCAATGCGGTCACCTCGGAAGAAGCTCCATTCCTCTGTAATAGAGCGTCAAATTTGTTAATACATTTCTAACATTTGTTAGTCTATCTTACCAATTGGCTCCACGAACACTTTTCGACGGACTGAGCCGGGCATATTCTGCTGTCGGAATTGACCGGTCCATGGACGGTTCATAGTGTAACGGAACCTTTTACGTTCTACTGTGCGTGGTAGGTAGTTTCGTTCTCGGGGAGTTTTCCAATAAACCTGTTGGTATATTGAACCAATAGTGTGATTACGTGAATGATCTGACCGGTACACTTCTCAGCAGTAAACAAACCTGCTTCTGGGCTCGTTCCATGTACTCCTTTGGAAAGTTTGAAAAGTTTTTCAGTTTGCTGCCTAAAAATTGAGTAATCCTCATTTTGATTGAATTAAAATTTAAATAAATAAATTATGAAAGCGGCGGAAAAACGGAAACAAATCGAGACAAAGTCATAAAGAACAGCTGAATGTGTGTTAACAGTCACAGTAAAGTGTTGGATAATTTTAAGTAAGGCGGCCCCTAGACGCTCGATAGTTAATATTGTACAATATATTGTGTTAAACGAAAACATTTTGATTTTAAATGTGCAACATAGAAACTATTCTATGTTCTGTGTGCAGTATTGTGTAATAACGGTTCAGTTCAATGTTAGCAATTATAAATTACGTGAATTTGAAAATATCTAGCATCTAGGGACCGCCTATTCATACAATCACATTCCTTCACACTGAGTGCCAATTCTTATAAGAAGCAGTTAGTCACCGCTATGGTCCATATATTTTTCTGGCTCATTTTGAGAATTTAATACACTAGCTCTATTTGAAAACTATTACTAGGTAAATGTAATGAGATAAACAATGCTGACGAGTACGAAGCAGTTAAAAACAATTTCAAGTGTGAGCCGAGAGCACAGTGCTCACAACCGGCAAGAGGACAACACGTCTAATTATTACACTGCGCATTCACTAACACACCCACACAAATAAAAAAGATTCGCTCAGGTTCCTTTCAATTAATTATTAATCCTTACAAAATGTCCTATTACGTACTAGACATGGAGGGTGATGACGAACAAGCCGCGCCAGTGCTGCACTCCAAGCACGCCAAATACCTCATGCGTTTCCTGCACCTGTTGCCCGGAAGGTTATCCTCACACGATTCCACAAGGTCAGTTTGCCAATGCCCATAGATGACACGTAATTGTTTACAGCTTTGCTGAAATTATAGGAGTACAATTGTGTTTTTCGCCATATGCGGTCTAGACGTACTTAACTCGTTGCATTTGCTTACACCACAGATGCGTCAGGATATCATTGAGTGGATCTACGGTGGCTTGATTATTCCACGTGACAATGAGCGTCCATGCGGCGGATTTATGGTATGTAATCAAAATAATGTTTAGTTTCTCCTTGTTTACATACCGATGATGGACAGGTGTAACGCGTTGATTCAAGAATTACGTCTTTATCTCTCTACGTGGTTGCGTACGCCTTCAACCTTAGGCGACTGCAACAAGAGATGCCGCAGCATTGTTGATTATTAAATTTGCACGTAAATTTATCAGCTCATATTTATTTATTTTTTTTTTTTGTTATTTAGAATGTGAGATTACGAAGTTATAAATGTGGTTTAAGGNGTTATTTAGAATCTGAGATTACGAAGTTATAAATGTGGTTTAAGGTTTCCTTACGAGATGATTTAAGGCTTGCTGGTCTTCAAGAAATCGTTATCGTTAANGTTTCCTTACGAGATGATTTAGGGCTTGCTGGTCTTCAAGAAATCGTTATCGTTAAAAATCGTTATCACATCTGTTAACTTTTATCTCTTTCATGTTTTTTTTTTATCTGCAAAACATTGTGCATCAATTTAATAGAAACAATTGACTTTTAATTTCAGGGCTCGCGTTCCGTCATGCTTTCTACTGAAGACGCAACACTACAAGAGGGTGTGCGGTGCTATCAATGGGGACACCTTGCCATGACATATACCAGCTTGGCTGTGTTGGTCACATTAGGCGACGATTTGACTCGCTTAGATCGCAAAAGTATTGTTGATGGTAAGTGGCGGGGACATACATAGGTTGGAAAAGATGTATTTTAAATTTTCTTTCGTAAACAGGAGTGGCTGCTGTACAAGGAGCCGATGGTAGTTTTAGTGCCTGCATTGATGGAAGTGAGAACGACATGAGATTTGTCTACTGCGCCGCGACGATTTGCCATTTACTAGATTATTGGGGCGAAGTAAATCGTGATAAAATGTTTGAGTATATCATGAAAAGCCTGGTAAGATGCCCTATATATTTTTTTTTTGGAAATATCTGTAGTCTCATAATTTATATTGCCATGACAGCGCTATGATAATGGTTTTAGCCAGCATTTAGAGGGCGAGGCTCACGGAGGTACTACTTTTTGTGCGCTAGCTGCCTTGGAGCTGAGTGGGCAGTTGCACAAATTAGATCCTGAAACGAAAGAAGGCATTAAGCGGTGGCTACTTTTTCGCCAGGTCGATGGATTTCAAGGCCGTCCAAACAAACCCGTCGATACCTGTTATTCCTTTTGGATAGGAGCTTCTTTGCGCATGCTGGACGCTTTTGAACTTACGGACTTTGCTGAGAATCGAAAATACATATTAGAGACACAAGACAATGTAATTGGTGGTTTTGCGAAGTGGCCACAGTCGTCCACCGATCCGTTCCACACATATTTGGGATTGTGTGGCTTGTCATTTATAAAGGAACCTGGTTTGGGTGCGGTTATGCCAAGTCTAAACATATCTATGACGGCGTATGAACAATTAAAAAAGTTGCACCAGGATTGGCGTAATGGCACAGATAGCGCTCTCGACATTTATGCAAATTCTACAAACTCAAAAGACGCAACGACGACTGACAAGATGGGCGACGAGAGTGAGACGATTACCTCGCCTCTGATAAAGGCACAATGATAAAACTAAATTTAACGCACCAGAAGTTGGATTCTGAGTATATAATTTTTTATTATTATGGCATTTTTGCAAAGTTTTTTTTTAAACATTTTCTTATTTAAGCCTAAATTAAATGTTAGAAATTTCTAGATTAAGCTTAAAATTGGAAGTCATGAGAGCCAGTTGTAACTATAATGTATGCACAAATAAACTATTTACAAATACAATGCTGAGAGCGGTGGTGTTGTAATTATTCAATTATAAATGGGCTTGGCTTACACGTAGTTCATACCTGCAGATATAAGCGATTCATAATTGCTGGCAGGTTGTAGCTCATAGAGGGTCGATCGATATGTATGCGACCGCGCAGTGGTGCCAAAGCCCGTTCGGTGACTTGTGGGCATGAATTTACCATCAGCGACTCCAGCTTGGGGCAGGTTTGAGTGATGGCTCTGCAAAAAAGAAATAGAGATAGCAAGATGGATTGGTCGTGATGAGTTCTTTGGCTAGTAGACTAAAAAATCGCTGGGATAGAAATCATTCAGGATGTGTTCATATTGATTTTGGGGTCTATCGATAAAGATGCTTCTGCGCAACGGTGCCAGGATACGTTCAGTCACTCGAGGACATCGCCTCACGAGCAACGTCTGCAGCCGCTTGCATTGCATCGAAATCGCACTGTAATTAGACAGAAGTGAGAGAGACAGGTGTGAATACCAAGACTCAACTCACACATTACGTAATACACAATGACTCTCGGGTAAACGACTTACTGTATGCCGTAGTCGGAGATCGCCGCACAACCAATCAAGTTTATGTGTTCCAGTTCGCGGCAGTAGTTGCCAATTTGTATAAGCACCTGATCAGTTACACTTGGCGTATTAGCCAATGACAATATTGTAAGTTTGTTTAATTTCCGAAAAAAAATTATTAGACAACGCTCCCCTATGGCGCCGCAATGAGATATGTCAAACTCAGTTAGCTTGCTTTGATGAAGTGTTAATGCATCGACTGCCCCTGTGGTGAGCCATTGGCATTTAGAAAGCTTCAGCACACGCAACTCCTTGCATTCAATTATAATTGGCTGTAGCGCCAGTGGAGTAATGTTCACACACTCGTTCAGATTGACTACGCGTAGCTGTTTGTTATCCGTCAGAATGGGTAATAAAAGTTCGTCGGTCAGCCAATGGCAACGAGCCAATTGTAAACTGTATACGCGTCGACAGCAACGTGCCAATACTTGAAAGGCTAAATGTATGTGGTAACTGTTGTTTCCCGACAAGTTAATATCCTTTCGTTTTTCAAGCGCTGTCTCTGCAAAGCGTTTTCCAGTTTGAGAGCAGGCGCGTAGGTTGAAAAGATCTTTGAGAGATAGGTAAGTTGCCATCTTTGGTAACAGTACATCGTCCCAATTGACATCGAACAATGTTAGCGAGTCATCCAGTGGAGTGGCCATTGCAGCCAAGTGCGCCTCCTCGTCTTCAAGCGCACTCATTCCAAACGATGAATTACAAAAACTATACAAACAAACTGGCGATTACGTGATTATTTTTAGTTTGAAAACACTTTCAATTTTGTTGGCTTCCTTTTGTTGCAAAAATTTTAATCAAATGCGAGCTAATAATAAATTTACCTTTTTAATTCTTCGTCTTTTAGACTTTTTTAGACTTCGACAACACGACTTTCGTCCTGTTTGATAGAGTCCTCAACAACTAAAAGATTTCGTGGTCACCAATTTGTGCTCCCGTTCAAGGACCTTGAAAAAAATTTTTAGTAATTACGACGACGAAGGGATTAGAAATTGTGTTTACTTTTGCAGCTTGTTCGATTACCACATATGCGATGCGAATGGTAACCCAGCGGCCAAAAGAAGAACATTAATCAAACATCTACATTAGGTCCGAAAACGAACTCGAAAACAAATGTTTTGTGGACAAAAATTTTACCGAATCCAAATGTTCGCAGTCGGTCCTAGCAACGGACTTTTTGGGGACAAAAAAGAGAAAGTATTCTTTCCGATCCGTTTTCAACAAGTCCGTCCGTACAAAACGTGCGTTTACAAAATCGTTTACGAAAATTCTGTCCGCTGGGTAATGTCAGCTGATTGCATTCAAGCGGGGTGATTAGCATTGCCGATTGACTTGCATTATGTTACAATTCGTGAAATCTTGTGCGGACGTGAATATATTTACAATTATTTATTTTATTATTTAGACTTGTTAAATAAATCCAATCTCAGTGAAAAGTTAAAGTCCGAAGAAATGTCTAAGTGCACTGCTGACGAAATTGCAGAAAAAAGGCGCATCGCTCTAGAAAAGCTAAACGCGAAAAAGGCGCAAAATTCAAACTCTTTGAATGCACAATTTTCACCAAAAAACTTAGTCAAATCTCCAATACAAACTGCGGAGATAGAGGAAAGAAAACGAATTGCATTAGAAAAACTTAACGTCAAAAGGGCGTCAAATGAGACTGCACAACATATACAACACTCCCGAGGAGCTCACAGTAATCTGACTAAAGCACCAAGTCAACCACCGGAAAACAAGGGCTCATCATTTCTGAATGCACTGAAGCACATAAATAGCGTTTCTAATCGTCAATTGGCGCGAGATGCAGCGCATCCATATCATCGTAAACCAGAAAGTAAAACTGGACCGCAGGTTAGCACATTCGATAAAAACCATCCGACGGTTGGAAGCAGTATCAATCAACAAATTGCGCCAGTTTTTGTAAAGTCAATTTCCTGCCAAGTTTATATGATAAGCTCACGACGCTTTGCTGTTTTACCGTCTGGTTATCATGAAAAGCTAATACAAGTCTTTAAACAGATCCCTTCGAAAAGTTACGGTAAGAGGATTGGCGATGTGTTAGTACAATTTCATATCATTCACTCTTATTTCACAGACGCTAACACACGGATCTGGAACTTTGCGCTTAGTGATTATCCCCTGGTACAGAAGCATGTAGGCGATTTAAAACCAGCTGTGGTGATTGGAAATATACCAAAGAATGTGATTGAATTATGCAGGCAGCCGCAGGCATTTGGGGAACGAACATGCTTGGCTTCGATTGAACCAACGATAGCAGAAAAGCTGCTACCTTTTCAACAGGAAGGCGTTTGGTATAATACTTTGCTATAACCACTGTATATAAAGAAATAATCTTAACGGAAATTTTGTTGCAGTTTTGCTATTGCCCAACGTGGACGTGTAATGATTTGTGATGAAATGGGTTTAGGCAAAACATATCAAGCGCTTGCGGTAGCAGACTACTTTAAAGATTCATGGCCTCTGCTCATTTGCACAACAGCCTCTACCAGGTGTGTTCATATTAATGCGTCGTTATCTAGTTTTTTTAAATTGTAACATTTTAGGGATTCTTGGTCGAGTCATATACGCCAGTTACTACCTAAAGTGCCGGTTCATTGCATACAAATTTTAGCTAATAATCAGCCGTACATCGATGATGTCAAGGTACTGATTGCAAGCTATAACATGATGGAGCGTCATGTAGATCAGCTGGTGAAACAGAACTTTGGATTCCTCATATTTGACGAGTCACACAACCTAAAAAACAGCAAAGCCAAATGCACAATGGGAGCGGAACGTTTAGCTTTGAATGCAAGACATGTTGTATTGGTTTCAGGAACACCAGCATTGTCCCGTCCGGTAGAATTGTACACCCAACTGCGTTTAATTGATCGTAAATTCATGGCCTACAAAGATTTCAGTAAGTGTTTGTAGGAATCAATTATTGTACACGTACTTTAAAATTTTGTTAATCATCTGTGCACAGCACTTCGGTACTGTGATGCCAAACAGACAAATTTTGGCTGGGATGCAAGTGGTCAATCAAATCTTGAAGAGCTAAACCTCTTACTTAAGTTGAAATTTATGATACGGAGGACCAAAGCGGACGTGTTGCCCGAGATGGCTGAGAAGTTTCGGTGCGTTTGGGAAAAGCATCAAGAAATAAAATAGAACTCTTTGTTAATATTAAATTTGATTTTAGTGAGACAGTTGTATTGGATCCAGCCTTGGTGCATATGACAGAGTCTACCAAACAATTAACAGAAAGCCTTAANTTTTTAGTGAGACAGTTGTATTGGATCCAGCCCTGGTGCATATGACTGAGTCTACCAAACAATTAACAGAAAGCCTTAACCAATCGTTTAGTTCTTCTAAAGGTAAAGAGCGTGAAGAGATACTTCTGCGTTTTTATGCTCTTACAGCCGAGATTAAAGCACCTGCAGTTTGGTAAGGTGATCTTTATAAATAATTTACTAATACTTAATTTAGATTGGTTTATTTCTTGTGTCCAGCGCGTATCTTAAAACTGTAGTNACCAATCGTTTAGTTCTTCTAAAGGTAAAGAGCGTGAAGAGATACTTCTGCGTTTTTATGCTCTTACAGCCGAGATTAAAGCACCTGCAGTTTGGTAAGGTGATCTTTATAAATAATTTACTAATACTTAATTTAGCTTGGTTTAACCCTTGTGTCCAGCGCGTATCTTAAAACTGTAGTTAAAGAGCAAGACAAATTTATAATTTTTGCACACCATCGCGTCTTGTTGGACGCCATTTGCGATTGTCTAGCTAAGCTCAAAGTGAGTTACATACGAATTGATGGAACCACACGCGGAGATTTGCGATCGGTAAGTGTGATTACTAAGCCGAATGAAATGAGATAAAAACATTATACTCGTTGTAGGAATACATTAATACTTTCCAACAAAAGTCTGCTTGCAAAGCAGCTGTGCTCTCATTAAAAGCATGCAATGCAGGTATCACACTAACGGCGGCTGACATGATTATCTTCGCTGAGCTGGACTGGAATCCTAGTGTGAGCTAAGCGTTATAAAAAATAATGTCTTCTTTTTGTTCATAATTCACATTAAAAACAGACATTAGCGCAAGCAGAGAGTCGTGCTCATCGCATTGGTCAACTGAAGCCCGTTATTTGTCGCTACTTGATGGCCAGTAAGACTGCCGATGATGTCATTTGGAACATGCTGAAAAGCAAACAAGATATTTTAAAAAAGGCTGGCATCTTCTGCGAGAACTTACAGGAGGCTACTCACAGTTCAGCGCCTACAATTGTATGCAACTGGACGACATCATATTGGGATATTATTTCTATAAAATTTATTATTATTTTTAATTTCAGTCTCATAAAATCAATGAATACTTTTCACCCACAAAAAGTGAACAAGTGAATGAGAAAAAGGCTACTAAAAATGAAAGTAAATCATCGCTAATGACGACTGCAACAACAATAAAACATTTTTTTTCACCTAGTCAAATTAAGTTCGATAAGTCAACTAATAACAACAATACCTCTNCTAAGCTCGATAAGTCAACTAATAACAACAATACCTCTGAAAAGTTGGAAATTATTCAAGATTTCTTCAAGGGCGATGATGATGATTTATTCAGCGATCTTACATTTTAGATTTTGAATTTAATTAATTGTTTATGTTTAATTTAATAATACAAATAAATTGTTTGTTTCATACATATCGTTTTTGATGTGCGCATGCGTTGCTGTCGCCGAACTGCCTTGACGACAAAACAAAATCAATTTTAGTAATCTTTCCTTGTTAATTCACAAAATAAGCAAAGAAAAAATAAAAGTTGATTAAGTTTATTTACTAATACCCACCATGGACGTGGCTCAATCGGAGTACGATGAACTTGGCGAGGAAGAAGAATTTTTGTACGAAGATAATGAAGCCTCTTTTCCAGCGAATATTATTGAATTAGAGTCAGTATGCTTCAGCATTATCATATTGGATGATAAAAACTAAATTCCTATTTATTGCAGACACTCCTTTGGTTATGATTGTAAGCGACTGTTTAATTTGATCCTGGCCGATGATGATACGCTTATATTTGCCTCTGGTAATTATTTACACTATTTTAGCATTTCCAAACGGGTAGTAACCTTTCGTGAGACAACATTTGGCTGCGGGATTGGATTTATTACGGTGAGCTTCGAACATGATACACCTTTTATATAGTAACACATTGTCAACTTAAACTTTCTGCAGAAAAACGAGCATCCCGATTACAGAAACCTCTTTACGGTAGGCGAAAATGGTCCGACACCAACAATATTCATTTATGAATATCCTTCGCATGATATACGCTGCAAGCTGTTAAATGCAGCCAAGGCTTGCTTCACTGCTGGCTCATATAATTCAACCGGTGAGTTGTTTGCCTCTCAAGCGGGTTACCCGGATTTTATGCTTACGATTTGGCGTTGGGAAACCGAGGAGGTCATCCTACGATCAAAGTCCTTTCAGAGTGACATACTCTTCGTCCACTTTTCCAACTTCAACCCAATACTGTTAGTTTCGTCGGGAGTTAGTCACATTAAATTCTGGAAAATGGCAAACACCTTTACCGGACTCAAGTTGAAAGGCGATCTTGGCCGCTTTGGCAAAACAGATTTTAGTGACATATATGCGACGTATATGCTACCCGACGAGAATGTTGTGTCGGGCTGTGACTGGGGCAATATGTTATTGTGGGAAGCGGGTCTTATAAAATTTGAAATCTGCCGTAAAGGACGGAAGCCATGCCACTTGGCGCCCATTACGCGTATTACTATGAAGAATGGCGAGGTAACAACGTATGGCATGGACGGCTATGTTCGGGTATGGTACTGGGAGACAGTCGACTTGGCGGACCCACCCGAAGATGATCTCTTTGTTGAAATCGATCCGATATATGAATTTAAAATCGAGGAAGTTGAGATTAGAGCAATGCAAAAAATAAAACTATTGGATGAGAGTGATTTTACGTACTATGCACAGGATGGCAAGGGTGGCATTTGGTTTTGTGATCTGAACACGTATGATATACCCCGGAAGCCGCAACGTATATACTCATGCACCGGCGGTCGTGTTATTGCCGCTGAGACAAGTCCCGTTTCGCCGCACCTACTGACACTATCCGAAGATGGCAAAATATTTGCCTATGACTATCAAATTAAAAAGCTCCTGCTGGAGAAGCATTTTGTTGCAAATGGGGTTGACTTGTTATGGTTCAGCACGACAAATGCACCGAGTGGCATGGAACTTGTTGCCGGCTTCGAGGACGGCATAATACGGCAACTATACTTTGAACCGAATGCGACAAAAGGGCCCAAATTACATCAAGTGCGTGCAATGAAAGGACACACCGCGCCAATTACCAAGTTAAGCGTTAACGATTCGAATACGTTGCTGATTACGGGCGCAGCCGACAAGTCGATTTTTGTTTACAGCTTATTAAACAAGATTGAAGAATTAATTGATTTACAGCCAATTGGTTTTATTGAATTTCAAGCAATTCCGAATTGCTTCTACTGGGATGTGAATAAAGTGAGTGTCTCATGTGCCAAATTACATTGATTTAATATAATCAATTGCATATATCTAACAGCCGAATACAGTCTTAGTTGGCTGTAAGTCTGGCGAGGTGTATGAGTATAATCTTCGTGACGACGTCAAAGAGGATGAGACATATCTAAGCTATAATCTGACGGCAGAGGAGAGAATGGAGGAGACAAGGTTTGTGTCGGTAAAGAGTCGCATAAGGCGCGATATAAAACGCGCGAAGATCAAATGGCGTAAAGAACGCAAACGACAACGTAAAATGAAGGAGATCGAAAAGCTTAAAAAGGCCAACCCTGGCTTGCAAATCGATATGGAAAGTGCACTGGCCGATTCAGAGCCCGATGAGGAGGAAGATCCGTTACATATACCAGCTGTGCCGAATCCCGTGCTCTGGCTTAGGTACACCGAACGTAATACAATTTGGGTCTCGATGGGCGGCTACGATGCCGGCTACATTTATGAGCTGGAATTTGGTGCACCTGAGCCATCGATTTGCACTATCATAGCTGATGGTGATGACATTGAAATACACTCGTATTTATTGATGTAAGTAGTTTTAATCATTAATTATTGTTATATATTAATCCGCAACAAAATATCGCGCAGTGATGAGTATCTCATTTTCGGCTTGGTCAATGGAAGCCTGCGCATCAATCGTTTGAATTTTGAAAATTTTACAGATCTTTCTGATTATCGTCTGTATCCAATGCACGACAGAATAAAGGGGACCACACCACGTATTATCGCCACTTATGATGGTCGTCATATAATCTCCGTCGGTCACGATGGCAACATCTTTTTGTACAAGTGGCGTGGTCCTCTTATTGTAAAAAATCCATTGATTGAGAAATTTAAACCATTTCCGTCAATGGAGATTGGTGAGGATATTGTCGAATTGGACTATCCCTCTTTGGAACAAGAAAAAATCAATGCTGAGATTAGAAGACAAGAAGAAGCGGCGGCAGCACATGATCGTAGTGTACTGGAAAAGATTGGTGAGCTACAGAATGAGTATTATAAGATTATTGAAATGAATGAAGACCTGCCGCCTGAGTTACGTGTCGCTGATAAGGATCTGTTATTGGACGAACGTATTACAAAACAGATCCGAGATGAATTGCAAGCCGAACTAGATGATGTACGCGAAGATCTTGCATACGACTTAGAGTTTGCACAAGTGGGACATTCAAAGCTTTACAATTTTTTTTTAAAGGACTTAGTACACGTGCCCTTTAAATTGTTTGCTTTAAGGTGAGTTCGTTGCTAACAAAGATATAAAGTCTTATTGAAAATATCGCTTACAGATCCGATGATGTTTTGTTCTCATTTCGATTGCAAGCGCTTGGCGAGGAGCACGAGCAAATCAAGCGCGATATTGAGGAACGTCTGCGCCGTGAACATGAATTAGGGTAAGTGAGTGTGAAAGAACAAAAAAACACAGTTACATCGACACATCAACCACAATGATTTTATCAACAAAACATGCTGCTTAAGATTGGAACTTGTGGAAGCGGAACGACCTGAAGTGTAAGCAATAGTATTCCTTGGACAGTTATCCCTTTTGCACTTACTTCTTATACACTGCACACTTATTTCCTCAATTGGTTTTAAGCTTGTAATAATATTAATATTGTACTGTTTAGACTAAAAGATCTGATTTCTGCTGAGGAGAAGGAAGATTCAATTGGCGAAGGTATGTATGACGTGACATATCTTGTTCAGATCTAATCGGATCATTTTACAGCGCCAATTGAGGGCTTTTTCTTTGGTCGTGATCCTCGTTCCATTCTGCCACGCTTCAGCAAGAAAATGATGCGGTTGTTACTGCGCTATCGCAAGCGGCAATTGTATGAGTTGCGTCGTGTCTTCGACTGGGACAAATTGGAGCGTCAAAGGCCGGATCCGAATCGTAACCATCCGGATGACGATGCAAAAATACTGGAAGCACAACGTAGCTTAGGCGATTATAAGCTTAAAATTGGTGAAGACTACGAGCCCAAGTCCACCGATACGCTCACCCAGAAATATATTGAGCTTGTAAATTGTCGGGAACGATACTTCGATATCGTTAACTCATTTAATAACGAGTTGTTGGCAATGCGTGAATTTAAGAAATCGCTTTGCGCTAATATTGAAAAAATGAGTGCGCGCTTGGATACCATACATGGCATGTTGCCGGAGGTGTGTCATCAATTTCTAGGCTATATACGTAAAATTGACATGGATTTAGAGTATCCGGATCTTAATCTAATCGAGCACTATGAACCAGGTTGCGGCGTTGAAATTGATGATATTTTGTATTTGGAGAAAACCGTAGAAGAGGTCATAGCCGAGAAGCGGCCATTGATACACACGAAATCGTTAGTCGATGACCGTAACAAGACGCACAGTCATGAGGAAATTAAATCACGTAGTTTAAATATCGCTGAGCTGGAGACGCTGCCCACATGGCAGGAATTGATAGCTCAAATCGAAGCACTGCCGCAGACAACTGATCCGGCGTATTATGAGATAGACAGTTATGGCAACTCGCCATTGTTCACAGAGGCCCGTTACCGTTGGATAATGAATCTGGTTGTTGAACAAGAAAATATCATAAAAGAAATTGATAATCAAATTAAAAACTTTGATTTGGATTTGAATAAGCTATTGCGCAAGCGTAACGATGTCAAACTGATGTCTGAGTTTATGTTGTCATACATGATCAGCTTAAATCAGGAGCTATACATTTTGCGTGACAGTGAGGAAATTGAGACACAGCTAATGGTGAATGCAAATGTCGCAATGAATACACGCAATGAGCTTCAGTTGGTCATTAATACTACCAATCGTCAGATGGACGAACTTAAAAAGAACATTGACAAGTTGCAAGAGCAAATTGCCGCATTGCAAGCGAAATATGCAATAACAATTAAGGGCCACAAGTTTTTTGACTTTTTGCGGCGCATTTTCAAGAAAAAGTGGAAGCCGCCAAAGCCGCCACGCAACGATGACGGTTAGTATACATACACATCATCCTATGCATCATGTGAGTGCATAATTATTCCAAAAATCGTTGTAGAGTCTTCGGAATCATCGAGCAGTGATTCGTCTTCCAGTGAGGATCAGAATGCGGACACAAAGAGCATTGATTCGTTGGATATGACCAATATACGTTTGGATGAGTCAACATGTCCCAGTGGCTTGGAACGTCCGTTGTATGAGTTGGCTTTCAAGATGCGCTCTGACAGACATGCGTTGGAGCGTGCCGTGATCGAAAGTCAAAGGGATGTGGACAATAAGCGCAAAGAGATTGCTGAGATGCAGAAAAAAATGAAATTCCATGAGGAAATCTATGAGCGTGAACACAACACTTTGATTCAGTTTAGGGTATGTCATTTTTTAAGTTCCCAGAACGCTTTAAAGGTCTTCCCGTTACATATTTGTTTTATTATAGCGTAATCGTCAGCGCGAGATCAATAAGGTCGAAATGAACGCTGTGTTGCGCATGGATCAATTGCAACATTTCTACGATGGGGACGACTACCGTGATCTTTCAAAGGCTGTACTCTTCGATGCGAACAAGTTGGTCGAGTTACGGCGACGCGTGGACACGCTTAATGAGGAAACGATCTCCACCAAACGCTGGCATCGTATTAATATTGTTCACTTGCGGCGCATGAACACGGATATAAAGTTTATGCGGTACGAAATTACACGTCTGGAGGAGGAGATACGCCAAGCTATGATGAAGCGTTTTGGTCTAATCATCAATCTAGACGAATTAGAAGAAGAAGTGTTGCGTCGTTATATCTTTGAACTGGAGACAACCGCCGAAGAGGAGTTGAGTGCTTTGGAGAAGGAACTGCACGAGAAGGAATGGGAGTTAGCACAGTGCGAAGAGGATTACATTAAGGCAACACAAATAAATACAGAGAAGAGTAACATTCTCTCCGTGCTACTGGATGAGAAGAACACTTTGCTTGAAATACTTCATTTACAGGAGAAAAACTTCGATAAATGGACAAAACCTCGTACGTTCAACGTAGCTGTTGACGTTGAGAAACTGCGTGGTATCCATCGAACACAGCAGCAGCAAATCGAGGTAAGTAAAAAACACATTGAGACTATTTGTATCTGATTAACCATCTGAGCACAGTGCCTTGAGCGTGAGATTTGCGCATTGCGTCTGAAGTCAAAACCTTTGCAAATGGAGGAGATGGATGACGCTAGTAAACTACAGGTCACAAGTGAGCTGTTGCCCACTGACGAGCCGCAAGTATGTCCTGTGATGCTCAACGTGGATGCGTATATGTTGCCGCCACTGCCAGATGATTTTATTATGGAACGTATTCAGACTGTGGTTCAAAAGTCATTCCAACGTTTCTTTGGCGCGCATACCACACCCGAAAATGTTCGCCGCTTCGCTTTGCGTGCAGCACTCTACTTGGGCCAGGCCGCGTACAACTTCGAAGGCAAGTTCACGGATCGCATACACGAATGTATAACGGAGCATTTGCAAACAATCGTGCCGAAAAAATATCTTATACATATGAGCTCTGAAGATTTGCGTAAGCTATTCAATGAGGTTCTTATGATTCTTGACTATGAACGTTCCGATGTGAATACCGAAGAAGTCGTCGGCGGCATATTCGAACACGCTAAGGATGAGATGTGCGGCAAGATGAATGAAGTCATTAATAATACGCACTTTATGATGACGTACATGTTTAAAGAGCTGATTGAAGTACTGCCGCTGGAGGAGTTTCAGTCGGAGGAAGTTTTGCGTATGTTGGTAAATGTGTTAGAACGTGAGCCACTTATAGATCCACGCTCCATTGGCATAGAGGAGATTATTAATAGTACAGTACAGCATGCACGGGATAATTTGCTCGATGGCATTACAGCCGTACCAGTTCGCCGTGTGGTGACGGCCCTGCAGAAGGAACTGATCAAACGACGACAATACAAGTCGCTCCCATGTTCAGATTCGACGGGTTCGGTTGCAAAAAGACGCACCGGCATCATTTTCTGAAACGCGAATTCAAGCTTTATTTTGTTTTGGGTTTAAGTTATCTTATAATGATGAGTATAATATATTTAATTAACAAAAATGCAGCTTTGACTAGAGGAATGCCTTACTGCCCTAACTAATACGCTTCTTCACATTAGCAATCTTCATTGGGAGTAGGTTGACCATTTCCCGACACACTCCAATCTCGCCCTGCAATGTAGCAGAAGCCTCCTTTCGTTCCTCACACTCGGTTGTAAAGCATTTATAATATTTAAGACAATTGCTCAAATTCTCCAGTTGCTGAACTGGATTGGCGGTGATTAACTTGTAGTGGAGTCGCCCAAGGTGAAAGTGTGCATAGAGCATTGTGCGTTGCTCCTCAGTATCCATATTCGAACGCCACTTTTCACCATTCGCTTCCGTGTATGATTTGACATACTGACCAAAGTTCTTTATTGCCTTCATGGCATAAAGATTAATTTTCTTTAGTTCTTCGGGCCCTGGATTCGCATTAACTTTAAGTTCGTCTAATTTGACGTCTAAGACTGCAGAATAGGCTGTTCCTGCGCCGTACCAACACTCACGGCAGATGTTCATATAAAAAAGTGGATTCAGCAATTCCAAAAGATCTTCGTAGTATTTGGCGCGTTTTTTGTGCATTTTCGCTTGATTGGCTGGAACCTCTTCGAAAAAGGCGATGAGTTCATAACACTCGGCATAATCTTTAATGATTTTTGCGTATTCGGTTGCCTCGGTCTCTGCCTTGTAATATTCTTTGGCCTGGTCGAGCCAATCGTTGACAAAGTGAAACACTAACTTGGCGTCGTCAAATGTCAGACAGTAGTCGTATGAGATGCGATTTTCTAGCGCTGATAATTCGAGTCCAAAAAATTTATAATCACGTTCGGAAAGCTGTAGCCCCTTAGTGGCTTTGGCCAAGTCTTCGGCAATATTAGGCACATCGTCATCGATAAATAGTCGCTTCTTGGATGACTGCAGGAGACAAAGACCAAATTTTGCCCAACAGCGTGCAATGTCTGCGTAGCGATGCTTGAAGGTCTCACTGACATCGTTTCGTTGTTGCTCTGTCATTTCTGGCTTTACCATCTCCTCCTGATAATTGGCCATTATTAAGGTAGCAGCCGCTAAATGATGGCGGGCTTCTTTAAATCTTTGCTCGCCAATGTAGTATTGCGAAAGTGTCGCAGCATTCAGTGCAAAATCAATGGGATCATACTTCTTTGCCTCAAGCTGCCGGCACAGCGTCATGTGGCAGTATTGAGCTGATTTTTCTAGTTCGCCTAAATGACCGTACACCTGAGCCAAATAGAAGGTGCACAGTGTATAAAGACTCTCCAGTTCAGCAGGGCCTGTATCTTGCTCAACTTCATCGGGTGTACCGAACATATCGGTAATTGCCAAAGGTAGAGCCTTGGATTCCTTAAAATCCTTAAAGGCCAACTCAGATTGGCTCAGCGTCTCATGTGCTTTTTTATATTCCTGTCGACCCGCTTGCACTATTCCTAGTTCGTTGAGTGCGCCTACGTGTGATATAATCGCCTCGGGTAACATTTTATAGTCTTTTATCATATTTAAACTCTCTTGCAACAAATCTTCGCCGGTTGACGTTTCCTCTGTAAAAACATAGATTCGTCCCAGATCCCGACACACGAATGCAAGTATCGCCTTGTACTTTAGCTCATCATCGCCATCACAGTCAGTCTCGGCCGCTAGCAAGGAAAACAGCGCGTCTTTTAACGATTTCTTCAGCCCGAGCAGCAAATCCCGAGCTTTGTAATGCGACCGGTATGGGTCTGTTGGTGGATCACTCTTACTTTCCTCGTTGACAAGTTTAATCGCTTTTTCATAAACTTCCTTGTAGTCAGTAAGATCCTCCTTAGGGATTGTCATTTTATGTGGAATTCTTATAAAATATATTTTCAAAATATTAAAAGTAAAATCACATTTGAAGAGCTGACGTAAATAACCGCTCGGTTCACGTCGGGCTTATTCGGTTTTGTTCGGCTTTTTAGATGGAAAGAGAAGAGGAAGAGCTCAAAAGTGTCAAAATTTGCTGAAATTGGCGCAAAAGCGTCCAAGACCAGAAGAAGAAGATAGACGGAAAATTTCGGTGAAATGGGAAAACAAGACACGTCTACAGCGAATACACTGCGACATACGTTAAACCAATACTGCTTGCGGTTCATAACAGAGTCATCAGAAAAACAAAGCAGAGTTGCGAAATGAATATTAAAATGACTCAATATCCGGACTATTTTACGAGAACATAAGCGTTATTTCACGACTCAATGACACGGATTCATAATTTTTCCGAATTTTTTTTTTTAATTCGGACATCTCATGTGAGTTTTTTAGTTCACTTGTTTACCATTTTTTTTCAAAAATTTAAGCAAACAAAAAAAAAATTAAATTTTTTAATAAAATTTTTGCCAAAATCTCATGTGAGATTCAGAGGGAGGGGTTCGTCAAAATCTCACNTTATCAAATTTTTAGCAAAATCTCAATCTCGGTCTAGTTCATCTTAAATGCAGTTTGCACGTGCAGTATGTCGCACACGTTTTTCTTTCACTGCAAATTTATAAAACTTTAAGCGTAGGAATTTCGTTTTTTTTATGAATACAATGCTTTATTTTTGGGTTGGAGTTTGCATTTGTGAACAAGCCCGGTGCTAACTTGAAGTAAGATAAAATTGTTGCCACAACTGCATGACGATAAAATGAAATCTTGACGGATTTTGTTGTGACCTCTATTGGTCGTTAGCTCATAACAATTTATAAACTCTTCATATTCTAAAAAAAAAAGCACTATGGTCCCATAGAGGACGGCTCTTTGATTTGATAGCAGCGTTTCCCCGAAATTATAGTAAAATATAAATTCTCCTCATTTATTAAATGCTACGAAAATTAACCTCACTTCGAAAAAGCTCAATATATTATTTAAAAGCTTTTGGTTTCAGTTCCCCTACTACTTCGTGTTTTTTATTCGAAAATGTTGCTCAACACTTTCATTTTCGCAACAACTTGTCGACGATAGTGCTGGAAACATTGTTGAATTTCGGTCGGCGTTGCAATATGCTGCAGCAACTTGAACGAACGACTGAAAGAACAATGTTTCTACGCAATTTGTTGTATCAACATACTGAACATTTAACTCATATTAAAAAAATCGTTGTCGTTCGTGAAAAGTTCTCTCATTGACAAAAAGAAAATCGTGCGCGAAAGTAGTGAAAAATCGTGCCTGTCGTGGGTGGTGTGCAGCTGGTTCTTCTTCTTCGACCACGCCATTTTACGTGTCAAAAGTGCGACTTGGTCGTTGCGACGGTCGTTGTTGTCGTTAACTCTATTCGCTTTTTTAAGCCGGCAACTAATTTTGGATTTGAAAACAAATATTTTGACTAAACACAAAGTGTTATTCAAGTGTACTTAATAAAAATGTTATAAAATGAAATAAATAAACAAAAATCGAAACAAAATTGTGCAATTTTCGTAAATTCCCTAAAAGTTTTATAACAAACTATTTAAATTGACTAAAACAAAATTAAGCCAAGGTGTGCCAATAACAAAAAAAAAAAAA
>JXPM01010264.1:0-10336 GCA_001014415.1 Phortica variegata
AGCCACTTTTGTTATTCCTACACTTTTTGGTTATACTTTTTTTCCACGTGGGCTTACAAAAATATATCTTTTTCCCCACGTATTACACAATTTGCATAAACAGTTTTGTGAGATAGCGGCGCATTTTCATGTTTTGTAGATTTTCTTTGCCTGCTTCCTGTTTCTTTATTTAGTTTTCATTTTTTCACTTTTGCAGTTTTGTTATTTTGGTTATGGTTGTTGGTGTTTTTTGTGTGTTTATAGAATTGTCTAAATTCCCACAAGTTGATTTAAACTTTGCTTGTTTGTTGCCGTTGTTGCAAGTTGAGTCTGCATGGCGGCTGGCTGCCTTTGCCTTTGTTATCCTTGTCGAGCATTTTTTGCACGTGGCTCAAGTACGTTGGCTTTATATAGTCATGTTTTTTTTCGCAGCAGCAGCAGTGCAGTGCACTCATATGTATTGAAATTCAAGTCTGCTCGTGGGCGTTTTGGCATACGGTTATAGATACCTGGTCTTGTTGCGAATGTGAAGCACTCATGTGGGAAACTCAAAGCGCACATTTGTATGTATGGAAAAGTGCCGGAAATGCGCTCTGTGGTGCAATAAATGTGCCTGTGCATGTGTGCGTGAGAAAGAGTTTACATTGAATTTGGTTTCGAATAAAATATTTGATACACAATTTTCTTTTGAATGCTTCGAATGAATACAAATCGTGTTTTGTTTAGCTTTTTTTTTGCTTTTGGCAATCTTTGATAATTGAATTACCAAAAGTCAAATTAATGTATTCTTGAATTCTTATTTTACTAGGTGGAAATTAGATTATGAGTAGCATTTTATTTATACTTTTTAATCCTCACCTAATACCATACTCGAACCTCTTTCATTTTCGAATTATGTTTTACCTAATAATTTTTGACAGAAAATGAATAAAAATGTTCTTGTAATGAAAATTCTTCTATTACTTCCTGCTTATATCTTCGGAGTATTGAAATAATATATATTTATTAGAAAAATATTAAAGATTGGAAAAGGAAGGAGGATAAGTTGAATGAGCTCCATTTCCTTGCAATATGGTAATCTAAAATTAACAATAACAAGGTAAAGAGGTTAAGATTTCAGTAGTCATTTGCTGATGGGTTTCTTTAAAAGAACTATTGTTAAATTGTTTTGTTAATCGACTGTTAATATTTTCAAAAATATATAGAATTCTAAACATGTTACTTGTTTTGAATGACCTAATATATTTCTAAACGCGTTGAAATTGATAAAGAAGCTTNATTCTAAACATGTTACTTATTTTGAATGACCTAATATATTTCTAAACGCGTTGAAATTGATAAAGAAGCTTAATTCCTAAGGTTCTAGTATCCAATCGATGACATGATTGAGAAATAATTTGAATAAATCATATGAATAAAGAAATTCTTTAATCGATTACTATTATAAGATTATCAAACACACTCAAATTTTCTATAATACATATGTGTATGTCGATGACTATCAGCAAAAGCTTTGCCTTACCAAAAGGAACTTTTTTCAATTTGGTCAAAAGGCAAATATTTAAAATAAGTTGATAAATGTTCAGAAATCTGCGGTATTTTCACAGCTTTTTGAGTTTTAAATATATCTCACTGAAATTTTTTGTCTCAAATCCAAATGGCTACTCAATTCTGACCAAATCATAAATCTTCCTTGCTTTATAGCAAACACTTGATGTTTACAAATAATTAAACTTAAACGGACTAAAACCAAACATAAGAAAGCAAATTTAAAGGCTTTTAAAAACCAAAATGGAAACTATAAATATTGTTTAACTGGTCATTAGAACAAACTAAATGTCAAACTAGCACACAGCTCAGTCAATCAAATGCGCAAAAGTGAGCCAATGAGTCACGTATAAGGCCAAACAGAAGCAGAAGATATAAAAAAAACCAAAAAAGAATAAAAAAAGTGCCACTTAAATAAAATGTGCTAATAAATTTTGTAACTCAACTAGCCAAAAGCAGGAGCAGCAGCAGCAGCAGCAACCGAAAGGACGAAAAAAAGGAGACTAAAAATGAAAGCGCAAATTGAATTAGAATTCAAAGCACTTAACAAAGAGGAATGTGTGTTCTTGTGTATGGGTGTGTGTGTGTGTGTGGGCGTTTGAGTATTAAATCCTTTTGTTGCCAAAAAAGCACACAAATACACACACATACACGCTCGCACATAAAAGTATGCAACACTAAATAATATTGACTAGCAAGGCGGCGAGAGCGCTTGATGCTAGCGCGGTGGCGTTGCTGTTGATGCTGCTACTGATGCTGTTGAAGCATGAATACCGAAATCGAGTATTTCTCAATAAACTAAACAATTTACGAAAATTGAAGTTTATCTCAATTGTGCAGCTGCTGTTGTTGACAACACACATTTTGTCGTTGTCGTTGTCGTTGTCGTCAACGTCGACGTCATTGTCATTGTCAAAGCAAAGCAAAGCAAAACTATTGAACACAAAAGCGAACAAGAGCTGCGACAGCAGCAGCAGCGTATGAGGCATGGCCCCGGCCAAGTNCGAACAAGAGCAGCGACAGCAGCAGCAGCGTATGAGGCATGGCCCCGGCCAAGTGGGCGATCGACTTTAGCGACTTAAAATTCAATTTGGCAATAAACTGTTTCGGGAATACGAGCATGTATCAACGTTGGCACGTTTCGTTCGGACATGTTGCTGATGCTGATGTTGCTGCTCGCCTGATGAGCCTGATGAAGCGCACTCCTCGCAACACTCAGTGGTGTGTGTGTGTATTGTCTGCGCCCTGCCACGCCTTGACAACAACACAAATGCGCTTAGTCGCTTTATTGGTCAAGCTGTTGTGCGTGGATAAAAACCTTTTAGTGCACAATTGCTATAAATTTTTTTTTTTTACACTCTGTGTGTGTGTGAGTGTGTAGTAAGTGTGCCACCCTCGGTTATAACCCTTTTATTTTTTGTTTTTTTTTTTTCGACATCAATGTCCTTCATGCAGCATTGATAGTCGCAATGGCAAAACGAACAATATATATCGAAACGAGGCATTCAAGCAATGATGAAATAAAAAAAGGGTTCATCGTGCGCACCAAACTTACAGCTCGAAAGTCGATTGACGAACAGCTTATTTTAATCTCATTTGACAGCAGTTTGAACAGTTTCAACAGCAGCTGCCAATAACAACTTCAACTGTATGCCACTCATGTGTTGTCGTTGTTGTTGGCATGGCATGGCATGGCATGGCATGGTTGACTCTATCCAACGTACAACAGCTGCTGTGCAGTAAGAAATTGATAAATGTTCGCTAAATGACTGCAATACAATTTTCATGAAAGGACTCTGCGATGCGTTAAATTTGCATTGTTGTGGGCACTCACAAATTTTGTTGCCCAATCATGTTGAATATGACCAAAGATACTGCTCTGCATTTATGGTTTGATTTGCTCTTAAATGGCTTAATTCAAGTATACATGTGTGTGTGTGTGTGAGGGTTAATACAATCAAATTTTGATTATTATTACCATTAATATTGTTCAAAGTGCCCAAATTGTAGCATGATAGATAATTTGACTTGGTTTGTTGACCATTTGCCACTTGACTTTTTCTCTGGATTAATTTCCAATTCATAAATGAAATAAAATAAGATTTCCGGCTGAGTTTGTTAGTTTTCAAAAGAAAAAGTTATCAAAAAGCAACATATATTTCTATAAAAAGGTATGGCTGCATGAACATGATATCTCCAAAGCAACAAAACAAAAGCTAAAGAAACAGTCGCAGCTATCGAAGCTATTCTTAAATAAAACATAAAATTAATAATAAAATTGTCCTATTTTTCTGAACTAATCGTCGTCGCTCAGAGAATAATACGAGTTTTATGACTATTAAGGTCGACGAAAAGACTTTCAGATTTGAAATTAGTATTTTCAATCTATCTTGTTTCTCTGACTATTTTATTTCAAATTTAAATTAAGTAGTTCAATTTTTCATTGCTTAAAAACGAACTTAACAACTTTTTTCATCTCTGATCAAGCCATGCTAAAGCATTCTCAGTGGATAAGTGAATTTCCTATGAGAATTTTAGCACATTTACTCCACTTACCCTCGCTCGGTATCAAGCGAAGTTCAATTAAATTTTATTATAGTCCTTGCCTATACTTCTTCTTCACTTGGTTATATAATTCACAGGAACCACTTTACAAGATAGTTCGGTAGAACTTTTTTTGAATGCTTAAGTGCTTCCTTAGGCCCAAAAAACGCTTGCTTCTCTTACCGAAAAAGGACAGACTCGTGTGTCTTAAAAATTTAAAAAGGTCCTTCCATTTTTGTTTCAAAACACATTCAAAGGTAAATGGTTCACGAGTTGCATAAGAGCCACCTATTTTGGAACGCCTTTTTTGGTAAGGTATTCTCATTTTTCACACTGGGAAATAATTCGTATATTACTTTATTGGCTTCATTCAAATGTAATTTCAAATGTACTTATAATTAGACAACTGTGCTACAAGCTTCTTATTTTGTCAAGAACAATAAGAATAATTGCATTGCATTAAATTAAAAAAAAATGTCATGCAAAGACATGAAATAATTAGAAGAAAATATATTCCATTTTAATGACGTTCAATACATAAAGAAGAGCTTACGCAACTAATGCTTTGCCTTGCCGTTTGATTTTGTTAACTGAAGTGCCTCTGATGAAGCTGAACTATGTTGCCTTATAATTTCATTTTACAATGAATGTTGTCTTCTACAATTTTCTTTGCGAGTACAACAAAATGAAAGCTTTAATGAATTTAAATTTGTGCAAGCGCAGCATGAAAACCAAAAAATCAATAAACGTACACAACGAACTGAAACATTTTGGTTTAAAAAACCTAAACGAGTTTCACAAAAGTCAAGANAACATTTTGGTTGAAAAACCTAAACGAGTTTCACAAAAGTCAAGAGACAATAGCAGGACGGCAGCAAAAGGACGCTCGGTGCTAGCGCCCACTTGTGGCAATTACATAATAAAAAAGTATAAATATTTTCTAATGCCTGACAGCAGCTGCTTAACTGTCTGAGCCGAGCGCAGTCAGCATGAAAAAGATAGCAACAAAAATACAGTGAAAAACAAAAAGAAGCGAAAAGCGAAACAAAAACAAGTCCGAGAAAAAAACGTGAGGCAAAAAAAGGNGCAGTCAGCATGAAAAAGATAACAACAAAAATACACTGAAAAACAAAAAGAAACGAAAAGCGAAACAAAAACTAGTCCGAGAAAAAAACGTGAGGCAAAAAAAGGAAATTAAGCAAGCTGAAAGACACTAATGAACTATGAAAACTTCTTGCATTGTCTGTGAGCAACAAAATGGCAAAGAAAAAGGGAAAATGGCAGCAAAATGGCAATAAAATGGCAACGAAATAACAACAAGATGACAACAAAAGCATTGCAATAAAGCAAGCGGCGGCCAAAGGAGTGCGCTGCTCACTATTTGGCGCAAGTGCTTGCCGAGTGTTGAGCACTGAAATCTAAACTTGCATAATTAATTGAAAATGCAGGCAAGTCGACTGACTCAATGAGCGCCATTCACGTTGACCATTCGTAAAGGGCGTCGGAAGCCATTTTTTTATTTAATTTTTTTCTCCCCTTTTACGCAACTACAAATACTTATTGTACTTGAATTGTGCTGAGCAGCTTGCCTTGCCTGAAGTTTGTTGCATACTTTCTCGTTTTCAGTTGCTGTCAACTGCTCAGCTTCCGTTTCCGTTTGGCGTGTGTGCTGTTGTTGTTGTTGTGGTCATTGCAAATGTCTCGCATCTAGTTGGCCTTTTTGTACGTTTAATAAACATTAAGTTGACTTGGAATATATGGCGAGTCATGGTCTTAGCTCTCGTCAGTCGTTCCGACCCTCCAAACAATGTTTAATGCAACTTTCAGCACATTCAGCTCTTCATGCAATGCAGTTGATTTGAGCGTTGTACGCCATGCTAATGCATTTAATGTTTGCACAGGATACATTACAGGATACAGGCGATGACAAAGACAAGACATTGTCTGTGCTTGAGTTTGAGTTTGTGTTTGTGTTGTGCAATGCAGACAAAGTGTGGTTAAAGTAGAACAAGTCAACCAGAAATTGAAGTAACATATAACAATTTACACTAAAGCAAGCAAACAAAGTTCAACACATGTGTATATATATGTGTGTGTGTGTCTTGTGAGTTGTCTCGGTTTTCTAATTTATGTGCATGTTGACTGTAAAATAAAACAACAACAACAACAACAGAAACAATAAGTACGGTAGTCTACTGCCTGGCTAGCTGAACCACGCCCTCTGCTCTTACTTTGTGTGTCGTTGTATTGGCGAGTCACAAGTAAATCTGACAGGCAGCATTTTTCTGACAACGAAGTTTTACGCTTGAATGTGCAATAGTAACAACAACCAGTAAGGATTGGAGTCGACAGTAATCGACTTCGACATACCCTGTACCTTCAATTAGTAACGACTGTTTGAAGGCGTGTCCCCGCNCAATGACCGACACACAATAACAACAACAGAAAACAACAAACAAAAATGAGCCACATCACAATATCTTCTCATTGGGGGCCGCATGTTGTTAACAAGCAGACATTGTGCCATGAAAAGACATTGCAAATACACGGATAAGAAAAATAAATTAAACCTTGTGGTCATGCTATGAAGTTACTAGATCAAAAAATATTTTAGAGAAGAAGTCGGTAAAAAAAGTAACTATTTTTTTAGTTAAAAGTTCACATAATCGAACTTTGTAAAAGAATTGTATAACAATTTTAATATTCAGCTTAATCACACTAATTAAAGTCTGATGCATCATCCAACATGCTTCCTAAAAGTATGCAACTTTTTTTTGTTATTTTTTTAAAGCAAGTTCTGCATAATTTCAAGCAGCAACATTTAATTTTCCTATTTTAAATAAGAAATAAAATAAATGGCAGAGAAAATAAATCAATTTTTATTAGTATTTTAATATGTCATATTTTTTCCAAATTTCGTATGTCTCAAAATTACCTACATTTGATTGTCATCTCAAACCCATTTTCCACTTTATAGAAAATGTAGATTTTTCGCTCTGAGTTTTAATTAATTAAAATTTTTTTTTAAATCAAATATTAAAAACTTTGAAATTAAATATCCGTTGAATGAAGCCAAGTTTCATGAGGCAACATTATAATTTAGCTGTCACTGCAATTGCTGTCTTGAGGCTCTGAAAAAGAAAAGAATCTTATTAATATTTTTGCTTGTCAAGACAATCTTTGATTTCGCTCGAAATTCATTGTTGATAAATCAAATACAAAACTTTTTCTCTCACTGCAGTCGCAATGCAATTCCAAGTGTCGCGTGCAGTCATCAACCTTCAACTTACAAATGCAGCGAAATACCAAATGAATGTGTCGCTGACACCATCACAGTGCAAATGACATTTTTCGTGCTGTGTATGTGTGTGTTTATGTGTATGCGTGAGGGTCAACATAATACGCTGATGACTGTTCTTTTGTGGCTTCCTTTTAGTTCCTTGCTATGTCTTTGCTTGACGTCGCTCTCTCCGCCAACTGCCAACATTTGAAAACTATTTGTTTTTATTTATTTTTTTTTTTCAATTTTCTTTCTTTCCTCTTCTNACTTTGCTTGACGTCGCTCTTCTCGCCAGCTGCCAACATTTGAAAACTATTTGTTTTTATNTTTTTTTTTTTTTCAATTTTCTTTCTTTCCTTTTCTGCTTTTGAGTGCGCATTAATGCCATTTTTTTGTTACCTACTGAATGACTTTTTCGCTCGCTCGTTCTTGTCCCTCGCACAAACTTCCGCTCATGCCACTTCCGTTCGCACTGAAAGGTCTACCATTGCAATGGCGACTGTTGCGCCAATTTCGCACGCAGCATCGTCCTGTGAAAAACCTTATGGCAGTTTTTTGTACAATTTTAGTTATTTTTTTTACCTTTTTTTTTACTACTTGACTGCGCAACGCGACGCTTCGACGCTGAAGCTGAAAGCAGAAGTTTTAGTGCTGCAATACAGTTGTTGCATGCATTTATATGCTTGTGTGTGTGTGTATGTGTGTGTGTGTCTATGCGTGTTTGCCAACAACAACAACAACAAGCATGAGAAATTACCTACAAAGTAGCAAGGATCATGCTAAAGTAGCCGAGAGTTAGTAGCTGTTTTATTATTATTTATGCTTTTACGACCATTTCTGCTTACTTTTTTTTTGTCTCGCTTTATTTTTTCATTCATTCATTCATTTATTCTGTCAGTCGTTCATTCAAGTCACTTGCTTTGTGTTGCTGCTCATTTTTGAAATGCTGCTCGTGTCACTATTTTGTGTCAGTCAACTTGACTGAGTGATTCTTTTCACTTTTTTAGTAGCATGAAGCTAATTTTGACTTGACTCGACTCGAAGCAACAGCTGAGCTAAAAAGTTAATGTTGCTTTTCAGTAAATTCTTTGGATATGAAAATTTATTAGCTTTGTAGTTGTCCAACGTGTTGTAAATGCTTCTAAGGAAGTTGCAACAAACAACATTTAAGTAAAATTTTACGTTTATTTTCATTTGTTCCTTTCTGTCCGCCCTTTTTTGTCATTTGTTTATACCAAAAGACATCTGCTCAATAAATTTAACGCATTCAATGCAATTTATCTTTGACTCGTTATTGTAGTAGTAAAATATTCCCAGCAGCTACGCAACAATCAAGCATATCTGCTTGACGAACAATAAAAAGAAAAAAATAATTTTTTGTCTCAACAATTTCTAAGACCAAAAAAATAATTTATAAAAGCACAAACGGCTGCAAAGAAGGGGCGAGAGAGTTGAAAAGAGAGCTTAAGCTGCTCAGCAGAATTAATGACTTTAAATGAATAAAGATAAGCGAAATATCTTGAGGCACACACACACACTCACATATGCTTAGCCAGGCAAGGACATATGCAAAAGTGTTCACACACACACACACACATATGTGACGCAACATATCGCAAGACAGTAAAAAACTGAAAGACAAACAAAACAACAGCAACAACAACAAAAATCACATTTAGTTGCTGTTGAAGTTGTCTACTGTTTCCTGTCTTTCCGCCTGCCTGCCCGCCTTACTCCCAGCCATTCTCACTCGCTGCCACCCTGTGCAACTGCTTGCTTACTTGCTTGCTTATAAAATAAACGACAGCTAATAATGTTGCCAACACTGGCAGAACGAGCAACTTAAGAAACGTACAGGATAACAAGGAAACATTCCAAAGTAAAGCGACAGTCATGTGAGAAAAAAGTTGCCACGGTGCAATAACAAAGTTAGGCAAAGGAGCAAAGGATGTGAAAACTAAGGCTGATAGTCGTCGCAAGCAGCCGCGCCTTAATTGGCACACAAACACATGACACAATTACACATACACAAGCACACACACACACGTATATACTCGTACAGTTGNCACACAAACACATGACACAATTACACACACACAAGCACACACACACACACGTATATACTCGTACAGTTGCAAAATGTGTTGAAGACAAAGTTTATTGTGCAAGTATGCGTGTATTTTTGTGTATGTGTGTGTTAGTGTCTCCCAAGTTGATCTTTTGCTGAATTTTCAGCGCGAGCGCCTACAAAGTTTCAAGTTGAAACTCACTCACAGGCAGACAGACAGACAGAGGCGCTTGTTTGTATGTCTATGTGATTATGTAAATGACTCTATATGCACATATGTCGTTTGTGTGTGTGTGTGTGTGTGTTTCTGTTGCTTGTTTGCAAAACAAAAGCTCAAATGTTAAGCTTCCAAGCGCATGGAACAGTCATTTTCTGCCTTCTTTCTGCAATTTTTTACNTGTTTGCAAAACAAAAGCTCAAATGTTAAGCTTCCAAGCGCATGGAACAGTCATTTTCTGCCTTCTTTCTGCAATTTTTTACATTTTTACTTATTTTTGTTATTATTATTATTGTTGTTGTTGGTCTTTTTTTTTTTTTGCCCACATGCGCTTTCTTTTCGCAGCTTAACTTTAATTAGACCCATGAAAGTGATTTATTTTAATACTTTTGCAACTTCATGTCGTTTATTATGGCCTACGCCCGCTCTCTCTTTCTCTCTCTCTCTTTTTCTCAAAGTATGAAACAAAGCTTGTGAGTGAGAGAGAGTGAGGAAGGTAGAGGAGTACAAAAACTCTCTACAACTTTTTCGGCTTGTTTTAATGAGCTGTGTGAATTTTAGTTAAAAGTTTTGTTAAAGTTTTTGCCACAAATTAATCGATAAATTAAAATTGTGCCACCGCTTGTCGACTGAAGCGATAATCGTTGCTTTGTTTAGTAAATTAACTTTGGGCAAAATGTATATTCATTTCCTGCGGCAA
>JXPM01010280.1:0-11173 GCA_001014415.1 Phortica variegata
AAAAAAAGCCGAACCCGCTTCAAGCCACCTGCATTTTCCGTTACGACCTGCGACAATAAACAACTTCGGGTGAAAACCGATCGGCGATTCCTGGAACTGACGCATATAAGACAAGTATTCCCCTTAACAGCTGTCAAATTTGATTTGTCTGTCAAGCACAACACTACGTCGGCACAAAATAATTTCGATCCTCATAGTTGAGAATGGGCACTGTGTTTACGGCAATGCCATGCAATAACGATAATAAAGACAACGTCAGTAGAAGTCCAAGCAAGGCGCCAAACTGTCCACAGATAGACAATGCAATTGAGAGCAGTGCATCAGAGCATGTTGCCAGCAACACAACACCGAAAGTACTTCAGAAAAGCACATGTAAAGATGATGAGCACGTCAATTCAACGCTCCAAAATAGCGTCACGTTCTATCTATTCAGCTATCGACAAAACTTATGCCAAAAACAGAGACAAATGATGAAGTGGGCCACATCGAAACTTTTACTCACAGAGAATCTAATGAGGGCACAAAAGCAACTGGAGACCATGCAAGCGGAACCGGAAAAAGATGTTATCGATCTGGATGATTACCTTACCGATGATGAGGATGTGACAAATTACGTACGAAAACCATCAAAGCCTACAATCGAAGAGGAGTTGACACATTTGCGAAAGTACAGTGAGGAATTGCGTGATATTATTATTCAGACAGCCAAGCAAAAAGAGGATCGTCGAATGCGGCGCAAGGACAAAAAGGTGAAGCGCCTGAAACGTCGTACACTCATCTCATCGAAGAAACCGAGCAATAAGCGCGAGAAACGCGAACGTGACATGGCAATACCGGACATGAGAATCGCCAATAAGGAGAATATTTTTGTATAATTCGGACAATATTCGATTTAACTTATAGTATTTAAATTTGTAAATTTCAGTGATATTTATAGTGTTTTATAAAAATGTTTCAAATAAAATGTATTTCAATACAATTTTTTTCTTGTATCAGTTTACTCACCTTTTATCGCAACACATTTCCAATTCTTTCCATCAAATGCAATTGATTAAANACAATTTTTTTCTTGTATCAGTTTACACACCTTTTATAGCAACACATTTCCCAATTCTTTCCATCAAATGCAATTGATTAAAGAATCATCAATGTTGTTAATACGTTTAATAGTCAAGTAAACCAGTTCAAACAACAAAGTTCAATGTGCTTTACACCAATTTATGTTGTCGATGTGACTGTCACCTGATTACTGGTACTGATTTTGTCCTTTTCCACAGTACTTCAATCCCATCATTGACATCGTCATTGCATAATTAAATGCGCGCGCGCCCAACGGACATTTTAATTGCAAGGCTTCCTTCATAGTCCTTTTTCACGACTGCACACAATTAACACAACGCGCTCTTTAATTCGATGTCATTGACTGTTACGACCTACTCAGCATCATTGCCATTGCGGGTGGCGGATGGCTGCAACATGACATGACATTTAATGGCACCTGCTCAATTAGTAGAACAGCGTCACAAAAATAACACTCAAAGCTAAACACAAAACTCGCAGAAGATATTTTTGGTGGACATTTTTATTGAAGTGACTTGTGTATTTTTGTTTTCAATTCCAAATAAAGCTTCTTTACACATTTATATTGTTTAACAATGAATGAGTCGAAGCCAAATCAATTCCTTTCTTAAAAAATATAAATGTCAGTGCTCCTCACATGATTACAGAAATTTTAACGGTTCGAAAGTGTTATGGGTTTTTTTTTTTTTTTTGGTTTTTATTATGTCACGGCGATAGGTTTTCTTGGCTATCGAATAAACCGGGTCTGATTTACCTTCATAGCTACTGAAATGACATTTTCTCAGGCATTACAGGCAGGACAGATCGGTTTGTCGCCTTCCAGTGTGAAGCTCTGCGAGGTAATGGGATTCTCACAACGATTACAACGGAAGCAGTCACGATGCCATTTCACGTTAAGAGCGACAATGGCACTATCGGTGATAGGTTTCTCACATTTGGCACAACGTGCCGCAAAAAGTTCTTCGTAGTCGCTTTTGCAGTATGCCTTACCATTGCGCTCGTAGAATGGCTCGCTCGCCAATGAGCGCTTACAAGCGCCATCACACACAAAGCAATCCTCATGCCAGTCTTCGCCCAAGGCACGTATTGTGCGTTCCAAGATTGGTTTCTTACAGCCAAAGCAGACGCGCGTGTACTTCTCGAGGAAGCATTTTGAGCAGACTGGTTCGCCGTCTTGAATATTGAAGGTCGCGTCTTCGATTTGTGTCTCGCAGTCCTTACACAGGAAGTGCTCCGGATGCCATGTCTTGCCCAGCGCCGTTATTATACGCTTTGTAATCGCTTCGTTGCACTTGTGACAAATAACACCTTCAGCCATTTTTACTTTATCGAAAATATCAATTAAAACGCCTAAAAATCCAGTTACCAATTACGTGTACCGTGAAAATATAAATTTTTAAAATTACAGGCACAAAAGTTACCGGGAAAATAAATAAAACGAAACTCGGATAGAAATTGGAGGAAGAAAATATTTTTTGTATAAAGATTTTTTTTATCCGGATGTTGTAGATTTTGTATATGACTGTTGACTGAAGAACATGAATCAACTGAAAATTTCCCAAACGCCGTCTACGTTTAAAATTAATTTACGAATCGAGCATTTGAATTGTCGCCGCCAGCTTGTCTTTTATATGTAAAGTGGTGGCAGGCTCCATAGGGCATCCATAGATACATGGGTACGTCTGTATGAAGGTTTCAATCACGGAAAATATATGCAAGTTAAGGTCTCCAATGTTTCGGGCCATGATTATACTATTTAAGCAAATAAAGTTCAAAGAGTTTGGGCTTGGAAACGTCCAAAGACAATTATTTGAAAGTACAGTTGCGAATAAATATACATACATATGTACATACATATATATTTTTAAGTCCAGCATTTTTAAATCGAATGCAGATAACTGTTCAGTAGTAAAGTACAAAATCGGCGCAGTCTTGTAAATACATATTTGTTTCGTTTTAAGTCATAGTAACGTAATAAGGTTTCATAAGCAGTCTGCAGATTCTGAAAGTATCTGAACAGATCCTGGGCTTTCAAAAGAAATAAACAAATCCTAATTGCTATCTGCCATCTGCTGTTCAACCGAGCAGTGCATCTGTACTTGAATTCAGTTAAAGTTAGAGCAATAAAAGGATTAGCAAAAATTTAAATATGCAAGGCGTCATAAAATATTGGTAGGTGACAGATGTCTAACGATTTAATAATAGATTGCATTAAGTTGGCAGGTCAGTGATCACTGATTGTTGCGGTTCAAACGAAGGGACAACGGATCTACCTGCTTATTGTGCACGTACCTGCGCTAAGAAAGTTGGTGGCAAACTTTTATATAAAAACACGGTCCTGAACATAAAAGGACAACAGTCGAACTTTTCATCTTCAACGGTGCGGAAATCGAACAGTTAGTTTTCAAACATCAAGATCAGAGCGAATACAACGTCGAAAACAAATTTCAAGATAATGGAAAAACAGAATATTGTCGTTTATCGTTCTCCGCAAAATAAAACCAAGCGAATTTTCATTTTCAACTCGTCAGTGAATTACAATGACAAGCAGATAATTATCTATCAAAGACCAGCGGAGGTCGATGAGCCTTTTGGTTACTGCATAATCTTCAAGCGTGATCATTACATCATTAATCGTCCACCAAACTATCATAGTCCAACACGTCGTTCATTTCTGAACGAGTGCATACGTCAAATTTATTTGCTCGCTGGACTGGCAGACACAGTACGCTGGACACCGAGCACAAATCTGATGACCAGAGAGGAAATCTGGCATCTTGTCAACATGTGTCTCCAGCCTGCACCGCTGACACCGTTCCATGAAATGGTGCAACGTGTCAAACGTCAATTATTCCGTGAGCCGCAGAGCAAGCGTAAGCAATCCAATCCACAGCGTGGAAAGGAATGGGGCACCCAGATACTAAATTATCGTTCATTACGTCCGAAAATCGGTCGTCGTTCTATACGCCGTGGTTACTTAAAAAATGGACGTCAACTTGCCATTTCGCAACTCATACGTGAGAATATCAAACGTGACTACTCGTGGACAACACCCGTTAGTTCTGGATTCAATCCTTTTTTGCCACATATAGATCCTGCGGATGCGGCAGACGGTATCTACAATGCGAATGCAAATGTGCTGCTCAATATTTGGCGCTATCATCATAACAACGCCCGCCATCATCACGCTATCGAACGCAAGATGACACCGTCCGAGGTGCGTGTTCGTTACAATGAGGCCTGTCGTCTAACTTGGCGGGCAAAACGTCTGGAGGCAATGTTCATACATGAACAGATAAGACGCTCGTTGCAGACCCATCATATCATACTGGAGGAATCGGTACGTTCGATGTTCTTTGCCAAGCAACTATTTCGGCTTGTTGAAGATCATGAGGAGTTTATTTATTCCGATAATCGCATACTTGCACGTCCGGAAGCAGCATGAGTGTTTCTCTAATTCTACAAATTTGCGTCAATCTCAGTAATTGACTTCTTTGAGAAGCAAACTTTTTTTTTTAACTTTAAGCTTTAAGTTTATTTGAAGGCAGTTCCAGTGTCTTTATAAAAAATATAAATTTACATTGCACACAGTAAACAGTATAAGTAAAAAATAGGCTAGTAAAATGCATTCATGTTCCTGATATCAAATTGTGTAAAATCAAATAAAATTGTTCAGTGTCAAAAAGACAGTTTTTTGTTCTAACGTTGGTTCTGACCGCTTACAGTGTTATTGGCTGGTTTCCTCATTCAGTTTTGCATGCACATTCATTAGACTCTGTAAAATATTAGAAAAAAATTATAATATCTTTTAACGTAATCTCCAAAATTTTGGATACTTCTGCAGTTTTCTTGGCTTTATCCAAATTTTAATATTTGAAACTAAATATTCTTCTTATAAAAGGAATTTCAGCGGACTTCGAACAACAAATATCTTTCACGTTGAATGAGAACCCGAGTCAATGTCACGGGAGAGTCAACAAAGTTCATGTACATATAAGGGCGTTAAATTTAAACATTACAATCATTAAATATATGTATACGTGTGATCAAAAACTGGAACTAATATTTGTTGTTTAATTGCTCGGGTTTTTGATTGAGAAATTTTCTTGATTACATATGTTTTTGCCAAGATTGCTTTAACAACGAGAGACTTGCAAAAATCAGTCTTCAAAATTCTGCACCATCTAAAAATCATAGATCAATTTTAAATCGATATCATTAATAAATAAAACTAATTAAAGAAACGCACGAGACAAAATCATCTGTGTAAAATTTGAACTTATTTTATAAATTTTTAAACTTAAAACAAAGACGTACTGTTTTTCTGTTGACGACGTTGTAGAACATAACTCTTTTAGATTTCCTCAATGGATTTGGCAAGAATATCTCTAAGAATGCCCTAAATACGGTATGAAAATAACATTTAATCGCATTTTAAATAAGCGTTATCAGCCCAATATACCTTATCTGTAGCAGTTTATAGAGCAATATTTATAAGTTGAAAATAAGTTCATACTTTAAATTCATTTGTAAATTATACAAAAATAAACGTTTAGCGTTTAATAGAGGCAAAAATCTACGGGGTAACGTATGAGAAACCAAAACCTTTGTATTTTGATGAAAGCAGAACATCCTCAACCTCAACCACAAATTGAACCTATACCACCATATAAGTTTAACATTATCATCGATCATACCTTAAAGTATTTTACAGTCTTCACGCGTAGTTCGAGTGTTGCGTCTTCATCACAGATCATCAATGTATTGGGGTGTTGTTGGAAGGCGCTCACGGTCCACATATGGTTGACACCCTCTTCAATGGCCTTGTAGAGTGCAAATGCTTTGTGAGCGCCCGTTATCAATATCATGACCTCATTGCTGTCCATTACAGTGCCCACACCGACCGTCAGCGCTTGCTTTGGCACTTTGCTCATATCGTTATCAAAAAAGCGCGCATTTGCCTCCAGCGTATCCTGAGCGAGTGTCTTAACACGAGTCCGTGATACTAACGACGAGCCGGGCTCATTAAAGGCAATGTGTCCATCTGGACCAATACCACCAATAAAAAGTTCTACACCGCCAGCGGCTTTGATCTCAGCCTCGAACTTTTCGCACTCAGCTGTGAGATTGCTTGCATTGCCATCAAGTATGTGTACGTTCTTTGGCTCAATGTCAATGTGCTTGAAGAAATTTTGCCACATGAAATAGTGATAGCTTTCATGATGATCACGAGGCAGACCTTAGGATATATAAAATTATAAGTGGCGTCGAGTTTAAAATAACGATAAATTCAAGTAACTCACCCACATACTCATCCATATTGAAAGTCTTTACATACTTAAACGACACTTTGCCTGCTTTATAATACTCAATAAGTTGTCGATACATGCCCAGAGGAGTGCTACCGGTGGGCAAACCCAGAACAAAGTATCTGTTGGCAAAAAAAAAAAAAAAATATGAAATAACAATTATAATTATAACTCACTCATATATAATAAACTCACTTGTCTGGTCCTGGCTTATAAGCGTTGATGCGTTTCATTACATATTTGGCCGCCCATTCGCCAACTGAAGCCGTCGTGTCAAATATCAATAATCTCATAGTGCTTTGTTGCGAGTTTTAACTAACAAAAAAATAAATTGTGGCACACGAAACCTGTTTTGGTATGGGTCAAACAAAGGACATATTTATTATATTTTTTAATTTCACTTTTCAATACTTTTAGAACATATTTTCCGAAACATGCTTCAATAAAATTTATAAATGTGGACGCCTGAACTTCAAAGCGTTTGTTTGGAGCCAAATGTACTTGAGTTATGTATGTACGTGCAATGTTTGACTTTTCGTACAAGTGTCGCTTACCTTGTAAAACAACAGGTATATTATTTTATTTGGCAACAATAAAACAAAATCAACAATTAATTAAAATAATTCAACAGGAAAACAACTGGCCACTAAATACACTTGTTTCTGTGTTCGCGGCTAAATTTGAAGTGAAGCGACCACAAGCAATTTAACGCCCCTACTGACAAGCTTTATTTAATATGCGACCACACGCTCATAATACTCTCAGCCGCTCTCAAAACACCGCGACAAAATGATAAGAGCTGCAAGTGCTTATAAATTAAAAAAAAAATAATAAACAGTTGCCTTGATATACTTTTGGCGCTGTCTTATCATATGGGTTGAATATATATATTTTGCATAATGTTTCTGATACGGAATACAAGAGATCTTATAATAAAAGAACTCATTGAGTTCAAGCAAAATAAGTTTTTAAAAGCACTCTCCTTGATTTACGGTTCAATGACACTTTATGCAGGGCTGCATAAGAGAAACAAGTAAAAAATAATTTTAAATTGGTTCTGTTTGTGTCAGCGAAAGAGGCACTTGCGCGTCGAAAATGGCGCCGTTGCTTCTAGAAATGAGAAGAAGAAGAGAAACTTAAAATGATACAATTGGCTCAAATTCGCTTGCAATTGCTCCGACACTTGGGATACGTTAATGCGGGTGACTCATCCAAGAGTTCGGGTGGTCGCTAACATTCTGTTAGCATCGGCTACAGAATTTCATAAAATTGGAAAACGCTGTCTACTTGAAACAGTTTTTTGAATATGGATTCAAAGAAAAGAAACGTTTGTAAATCGAGAAAAGAAATGCATTTAGCAAAGAATAAGCTCAATAGGAATAAAAGAAATTTGTATTTGGTGGTATAGTACAAAGTTAGTTAGTTAGAATTAAAAATAAAAGAAATATTAGAAACATGAATTGGATTGAAAATAAAATAAGCACTCCTTAAATCGTTTTAAGTTGAATAAAAAAACAATAAAGAAAATATTTTTTTTTTATTCGTATAAAAAAGAAAAGTTCAGCACATAACAATTATCAAATTTAATGGTACAAATGTTGATGTAATATGGCTCTTAAAGAAAAAATTATATAACATTTTATACCCTGTAAACAATGTGTATCAGGGCATATCATTTGTGTTTGAGACGAAATGTGTGCAAAGAAGGAGGGGAGGGAGACTCTATAATGTATATATATCCTTGATCAGGACGACAAGACCTATTGATATGCCCATGTCTGCCCGTTCGTCCATGTGTCCACAACAATGGTTCTCAGAAACTATAACAGCTAGAGACTTGAAATTTGGAAGATAGTCACGTGTGATCATGGGCTACTTCAATCTTCTAAACTATAAGAGATATAAACCTGATTGTATGCAGAGTCTGTAAATATACCTCTATAAAAATGCATACCACAAATCACCTCTTTTTCATGGTTGCTCCTCGAAGACCAACAAATTCAAATTTTTCGGAAATTCCACATTTGTTGACCCATTTTTCTGATATTTTGAACACTATTTAAATGGGAATTTTGTAGATTTGGGCTGTGGCATCGCCTCCCGTGTGTGCAGGGTATTATATTGTCGATTATACTTGACTTTACCGTTTTTTGTGGTTTTATGTATATATGCACTAAGCATCATTTATCGCCACTTGGACCCTGATTTTAATTTCTGGCTATTTTATCGGTATATACACACGATCTTACAAACAGAAAGCACTTAAAGAATGCATTTAGTTGTTTGTCAGAGCTTTGAGCTACAAGTTATATTAGTGAACGGAGGTCAACGTAAAAATTGTGCCCTTGTAAATGGTAAGATATTACCATTACAATGTTTCTTTTAACAACAATAATAATAAATAACTGGATTTGACATTAGATATATCAATAACGAAAAAAAAATTAATAAAACTATTGGCGCGAAAGGTACAGTTCGTGCTTATAAATATTTCAAAGTACTTTTTTTGTGAACCAAAAACAAAGGAAAAAAAAAAAAAAAAATCAGGGCGCTATAAAGAATATGAAAATAGCTTTTTAACATTTTTTTTCTGTTTCTTATTAAAAAGAACAGTTCTTATTAGTTTACATAGAAAATAGCTCAGTTTTTAAGAAAGTATATTTCAATTTAATTTTAATTGTTCATATTTCTTTGCATTTAATTTTTCTTGATATTTCTCGACAAGAATTTGAGTGATTCATAAATTGGTAAAGTTTATGCTGATAAGCACGAAACATAAATTTTTTTTTATTTCTGTAACTTTTCAGAGTAACATGATGGTTATAATAAGCGACCAGCCGATTGTTGTGTTAGTTTTGTTGCTCGCTTGGGCAACTTCTCTGGCGACTGCAAATGAGAATAAATATTGTCCCTTTGACGAGACTGTTGATTTGGCCAATTGCACACTGCTTAACAATGGTACTTATACCTACAAAGGACGGTCAGTAGTGCCAGAATCGATCTCAAAATACAACAAAGTAATGCAAGATGGCAGTTGGGTGAAGGTAAATGAACACAAACGTGGCTGCGTAACGCCGAATGTGCAGTTGTGTTGTTCGAATCCGAAATGGACACTGGATACGACATGCCCAAATAATACAATGAACTACACATATCCTTCTAAAGTAAATATAACCGTTAAAGATGTTACCGGTAACTTGACAGTACAATCAGACTTAAATGGATTTTTTCCTAAATACGGGCTTCCTTGCGATTACACCTACAAGGAAGAGGGGAAAAGTAATTGGTCTTTGAATCAGGTTGGTTTACTGTATTACTTTTATCAATAAGTTTCCAAAAAAAAAATGTGCATTTTTGTAGAACGGCATCGTCCATGTGGAGTCAACTGACCGGTTCTATGAACTGGGCGACTATTGTCTACATCCAAATAATACTTTGGATAAGTATGTTTTCGAGCTTTACGTCTGTGCTCGCAAAAACGAACCTTCTGCTTTTGAAAATGTCATTAGTATAAGTAAGTGGAGTATTTGATTAGAATTTACACAATCGTTTTATTTACTGCAAACTTTCTTTTAGTTATGGCGATTTCTGCAGCATTTATGATACTTACAATTCTTATCAACTTTTTTATGGTCAAAAAAACCAACCATCAAATCTTATTTTTGTTTTATTTAATCTGCCTTACTGTCAGCTATATCCTAGTAATCGCCGTTCAGCAGGGTTACATACATCATAGCATTTGTACTGCTAACGGTAAGCCAATTCTATAGTCTCTCTAACTATTCCAAACGTTTTAACTTATAATTAACATTTGAATTTCGCTTAGGTTACATCGGATATTTTACAACGATGTCAACCTTTTCTTTGCTGACAGTCATTTGCGTGTACATGTGGAACAACTTTCGGGGCAGCAACTTTTATGCAAGACAACTCAATTCCGGGAAGCAGCTTGTAATGGGTTTGATGGTTTCCTTTGGTGCAGCGTCATTTTTGACTTTGGTTGTTTTTTTGGCAGACAATTCTTCTATCTCTGAGGAATTTAGGCCTAATATTGGCGTTTATGCTTGTTGGATTTATAGTAAGTGTTAACCTTTTATCTCAACATTGTTTTTGTTGTTTATAAATACATTATTTCAGCTGTAAAAAAACAAGTCATTCCAATCATCTACTATTATGGTCCAATGTCTGTTTTAATTATTATCAATTTGGTGATGTTTATCTTAACAACGGTACGCATTTTTAATCTGAAAAAGGGAGTAACTCGTGTAAATAACTCCAAGAATTCCCAATTACAAAAAAAACATTTAAGATTTAGAAAGGAGTTCGGCCTTTATATGCGCATCTTATTTACTATGGGCATAACGTGGATTTTCGAAATAGTTGACTTTTTTACAGACGATGCAAATTTCAGTAACATAACCAACTTTATCAACGCTAGTCAGGGTATCATTATATTCGTAATGTTTGGAAATGTACGGTTGCTTTACAAATGGTAAGTGTTGCCTTTTGATTTACAATGAATTTAACAATGTCTTACGAAAGTGTAACTTGCAGGTTAATCCGGGCCAAGGATTCTGACACTGAATCCTCGTCAACTCAGATCAGCGCCATTAGGCAGGCAAACACGTTCAGCGCTGCTAGTACGAAGAAACTCTTGCACGAAGAACGCGTGTAAAAAATTTAGTTTCGTTACTCATATGTAGTATGTATCTCTATTATGCGGCACAAAGACACTTAAATTAAATAAAAACTACTTTAAAAACCAGTAAGGACGCTATAGTCGA
>JXPM01010282.1:0-10794 GCA_001014415.1 Phortica variegata
TTTAAATTGTCTAAGATGTGCTTTTTCTTATATTTTTTTATAACCAACTATGTAAACCAACTAAGATTTAATATTGTCAGCCAAAAAAGTAGTGTGAAAAAATTTTCAAATATTTTTGTTGCCTTTGTGTGAGACAACTTGTCAACTCTGNTATTGCCTTTGTGTGAGACAACTTGTCAACTCTGACGCGCTAATTAGCAAAACTTGCGCGCTTTTAAATTAAAATGAATTTTAATTGGCAGTAAGAGAGAGAAAGACAGAGCGATAGCAACAAATGCATAATAAATTGATTTCGTTGTCAACGGCGGCGTATGCGTAATATTATTTTGCCATAAAGCATGCAATAAAACCAATTTTCTAAAACACAAACACATGCACATACACACACACACACACACACACACACACACAAAGACATGCGCTTATTTGAATATATTTGTATGCTTGCGCCACGCAGTATGCAACAGTTTGTGTTAGTTTAATGTTCACGCACGCAAACAACTAATCAAGGACACACAAACGCGCACACACACATATATGCGAAACTACTAATTATCGGCATTGCAACTTTAGTAGCAAATTAAATTTGCAAACATCAACGAGACATAATCGGAGCGGAAAGCATGAAGAGGAAAGAGAGACTCACAGTCAGAGTCAGAGTAGGTCGGAGCAATTGCAATTGCACGCAACGTTGACTAATTAAGTCCTCGTTCACATTCACGTTGAGTATTTCAATGTTGATCAGCGCTTTGTTTGTTTGTCTGTCTGTCAGACATGCAATGAACGTGTTCAACATGACGTATGATGAATGTCGGCGAAGTCAGTTGTTCGCCTTGCTTTTGCTAACGGTAATATCGACTTGTACGTGGCATATTGTATGCCACAACATCATTATCATCATCATCATCATCTGTGGCAATAATCTTCCTTCAACTCTTGTACTTTTTTTTGTTTCTCATTTTTGATTCTTTCGCTTTCGTTTCGATTTGCCTTTATTTCTTGGCCAGACAATGTTTTCGCTGCCAACGCCATCTGCCGTCTATTATGCTGCCTCAGAGCAGCTCAGGCATGTCAACAGTTAAGTTTAACTTTATATCTTGAATTTCATTGGTTCGAATTTTTGCAAAAACAAAAGGAGAAACTATTAAGGAACTGCTTGACTACGAAGTATTTTGTATCTTACGCTTAGTTTTTTGATACATCTTGTTGTGCTCCAAGTCAGTAATATACAGAGTCCACACATAGTTCCTAACTCAAGAAATTATCAAAAAAATCCGACTTTTTGTCATTATTTAGCTTGAGATAACTTAAGTTATTTGCCACAGCATCAAAAAGCAAGGAACGAGGACATAAAATTTGTCTGTTTATTGAATAAGAGAGTAAAGATTCGAAGCAATTGTTACTATAATGCTTATTGTTCATACAGAAGCACAGACATACAAAAAAACATAGCTAAATTTTCTTTTTTCCGATGCTGATTTAGAATTTATATAAATGCTGCCGTTCCTCCTTTGGTTTATTACAAAAACAAAATTTAAAAAAACACATGCACTTTTCAACTTCACAAATTTGCAGCGTGAAAATATTTTTCATACTTTCCGCTTTGCTCAACACTTTTGTTCACACACAAAAAAAAAAAAAAAATATTGATTGAAAATGACAGAAATTGATTTTAATCGAATGCGCCAACAATGCATTTTGAGGGCCGAAAGAAAAGTCAAAAGTGTGTCACTTGAAACATTTTTCTTTCCTTCCCTTCATCTGTCTCTCTCTCTCACACACTCTACGCCGCTTTTGCCTTCTTTTTCGCTCTGTGTGTAGTCGCGTTTGTCCTTCCGCCACTACGTAGGGCATATCAATCAACCCGCATATGTCAGACATNCGCGTTTGTCTTTCCGCCACTACGTAAGGCATATCAATCAACCCGCATATGTCAGACATTCAATGATTGGCCTTTCTTTTTCGTCGCGCCAAAGTTGTCGAAAGTGCTCGGCAAATATTCAACTTCTGTCCGCCATTTTCAACTCGTGACGGTCAATTTGATGTGCCATCCATTCGTTCGTATGCTTGTTCTATCGTATTGCCAATATTTGATTAACATGAGTCCATTTTCTGCACCCTTGATCCTTCTGACACTTATGCCGATACGCTTCGAACCAATACACGTTGTATGGCTTATGTTATCAAGCATATAGACAGCACATAGTACAGTCTAGCACTTAAATCAAGCTGTCGTATTGAAAATAAGGCAAAATAATTCATATAATATTAATTGCCATAAATAAATGTAAATTAGTTACGCCCAACATAATTAAATGTTATTGATTGCATTATTAACGCAGCGATTGCAAAATTAGAAATAAAATAGAAAAGAGAAAAACGAAAAATCAAATTAAAGAGGCGCAATGAAATTAATTACTCCTCTGTGGCTTCTGCTCAAAATCGATTATAATTGAGCACTTTTTTCTTGTTTCAGAATGTTTTTTTGCTTGCCTAAAGTACAGTGAATAAAATTGGCGAATAATGTTGTGTAAGAAATAAAAGATTCAAAACTATCTTAACTTACGGCTGCTTTGATCTTGTGAAATGCATTTTATTCTTTTCAAAAAACAATAAAACAAGATTAAATATGAAAACTATTTTATGAACAAAATAGCCAACTGTGACCCATTGTATTGGCTTAGAGCGTCATAAATAATTCATGCACAAATCAGTTTATTATTCAAACGCAAAGCAAATTGCAAATTGAAGCAACAGCTTGAAATCATATGCAGGCTCAAAAGCATGATAATAAATGAAAGATGCGTCGATGCAATAAAGAGAAGAGGAGAAGAGACAAAATCTCGAAGAAAAATCAACAATGAATAGCCAACAACAACAACGATGATGACAACGACGTGTACAAATTATGTCAACGTTCTAAAAATAAACAAGCACGACATGAATAAATGGGGGGCGAAACAAGACTGAATATAAAAAAAAAAAAAAATTATGCATGATAAACAGTGAAAATTACAATCCAATAAGAATTTTCAAAGTAGCAACAACGACCAAAGCGATTAACAGCGTGGTATTAAAATAAAAATAATTTAGTTTCATTGACAGAACGACAGAGAAGTCCAATAAGAAAATCAACGCACACACACACACACACACACACATTTAAAAACGACGCAACGCCAACGATGACGAAGACCGGCAGAATGGCATGCAACAGTAGCAGCAAGCGAGACAGAAAGGGAGGGCAAAATAATTCACAGCACGATGCATCGTGTAGAAAAAAGACAAGAAAGGATAGAAATTATTTTATTCTTTTATTTTTATTGATCATTATATCAAAATTTCACGCATATTACGTTTCTAAAACAAAATGAGTTTTATTTTTCGAAACTTGTTTTTGAAACAAGAAGAATTAATTATTCTGTAAAACTTCTGTTAACAACATAACAAAACACAACAGTTGCCAGGTTTGAATTGACTCATGCATAGTATTTATTCAAGCAAACATACGCCAGACCAGCGGTAATTCATTCTTGACACATTTGTGTCAACAGTGTTGCATTTGTAAGAAGTGCGTCACATTGCCGCTGCAATTCGAACATGTTCAGAGCACACGTGTTGCATGCGGAAGTGTACAAACATGTTGCAATGTTCGAAGCAATTTATATGATATTCTTCTTAACTTGGCTTTTTTGCCGTACAAACAAATCAGTTTGTTGACGAACTAGGGATGTCGGAAATGCGATATATATTGTATCGCATTATTTTAAAAATATCAACAATTTTATTCGTATATGCTTCACGCGTTTTGTGTGTTACAACAGGTTCGATGAAACTTTTTTCGTTTCATTTCTTTCGGAAATGAAATTGAGAGCGAGAGAGGATTTTTACTCCATTTTGACACTTTTTGTGACACGACATTGGAGTATTGATAAAGCGCATGTTGCGCTACCTCCGCTGGCGATTTTAGCCATACCTTCGATCCAAGGCAATCTAAAATCTTTCTAAAACTTCTGCCGACGTCGGCCGTACTTTTGCGTCAATATGACCCTTTTGCGTTTCTCGCAAATTTTATCGCAAAATTCCGTTATTCGCGCCGGTTCAAATTTTCAAAATTTAAACAAACCCAAATTAAAAACGCTTTTTGTATACTTAATTGCTATATTTGAAATTTGAAAATGTCCGACATGTTCGAAACGTTTAAGTGGGCGGTAAAAAACCCACAGACAGACTCAATTGATTGCTGTATTCAGTTACGTCAGACTAAGGTTTCAGTTTCTTCTTAACTTGGCTTTTTTGCCGTACAAACAAATCAGTTTGTTTACGAACGTCGTCGCGCACGGTTCATGGGATTTTCTTTACATCGAGTCGCACACACATTTTTAACGCCCGCGTCGCACTTTTTTTAAACTCGTGTGTGTTTGGTGCGTGTGTGCGTACACGCGTGTGTGTTTGTGTCGTTCATGGCGCGCTTTCTTAACGTTTTCAAGCAATGTTTCGTTTAAATTAAAACAAAAACATCAACAACAGTACTTTGGTTAGTTGAAATGAATTTATAAACTTTTAGCAAGCATCTTTTTATTAGTAAATGTAACTAATTTAAAACAGCAACAGAAAGACTAATTCATATATGCAGAAGATCAAATAAATTGCAGATCATAACAGCAATTCACAGTACAAAAACAAAAAAATTTAAAAATATAAATACAAAAAAACAAAAAAAGAAAAAGTTCAAAAAACCAGTTTTATATGAATGTCTGTTAATCTGTCCGTCTGTCCGTCTGCCTGTTTGGCAACGAGCACAGCGAGTGAGTGTGTGTGTGTGTCAAGTAAATAGCGTAAGCAGCAGAAGATGAAATATATAAAAACCGCTAACAAAACAATAACAACATTTCTCATATTGCATACACCTATGTTACATACGCCCACACAACACATATGACAATTTAGTGTTAATTGCATTGCAGCGCTATACTAACGTATGTGCCGTCGGTTACTACGGCGACTTAGGCGTGTGTTGACCAACTTCATTTGCCTTCTTACTGCCATTGCCGCTTACATTGTTGTTGTTAATATTATCGAACTTTGGTTACGTGTGTGCGTATGTGTATGTGTGTGTGTTCCCTGCCTCTTCAAATATTTAAGCCAAGTTAAAAGGCGTGGGTGGCAAAACTTGTTCAACATTTCAACTTCAAGTTTCATATTTTTAACGAATTCTTTTTTATGTCGCTTCGCTTTTATTTCTTGTTTATATTTTTCATTATTGCTAAAAAAAAACGCACACACACAAAGAACTCACAAGAAACATGAAGAATTAACAGTTCCCTTTTTTTTTTTGTTGACAACTTGTTGAAAGTATTTCAATTTTGTTGCAAATAAGACAAGATTTATTAATTAAAAAAACAAAATTATTTTTTTTTTAACAACTTAACTCATTAGACAAAGTTTACAAAATATTTAAATTGTTATTTTACTTAAACTTTTTTTTTTGTTGTTAAAATATTTCAACTTTATTTTGTTTCGTTCATTTTTTTTGTTCCCCATTTCCAAATTAAAGTTTAACTCTTGTTGTTGTTACAGTTGTTGTCATCAGAGAGCACAAAAACAAATACACAACAAAAAAAGAATTGAAAACAAACTCGCTTAAAGATAAAACTTTTAATTGTCAACTTTATAAGCCAAGCCAGGCCAAGCCGGCAGTCAGTCAGTCAGCCAGCGAGCGAGCCAAGCACATTTTTACTCTGCGCTACAAAAGTTCACAGAGAGCATATCCACAGCATGGAGCACTGCGTTCGGGCAGAGTTGTCAAACCAACACTTTTGGTGGTGCCTTTTTTGAAGTTTCGAGTACAATTTTCGTTATAGAATCTAATAAAATGTTGTATGATTAAAAGAAGCTTTTTCCTTTTCTACAAAAACGGTTAGTTAGGAAAAGAAAGTATCAAGAATCGGTCACGTAATTTGGGTACGTTCCCTTACTTTACGTTGATGTGCTGAATTCGAATCAACTCTACGATACTTTACTGTACTTAGTTCTATTCTACACTACTTTGCTCTACTCTACTTTGCGCTACGCAAATCCACAATGTTCTACTTTGATCTGCTGAGTTCTAAACCAATCCAATTTACTTTATTTTGCTTTACTTGACTCTACTTATACAACTTTTCTCAAGTTTACTGCACTATTGTCAATTTTTGACTGCTCTAATTACTGGGGCATAGACTAATTTCTCTATCTTGCACTTTTTCCATAGATGAATCCATTTCCGTTGTCATTTGAATTCATTTTTAAGAACTTCATTGATCAATTTTAATTTTCTCATTGTTTGCGAGTTTCAAATTTAAAAACTTTTCATAAAATTTGCAACAAACTATAATGCAACGGGAAAAAGTATCTGCCACTTTATAAAAAACTATTTTTTATGTATTTTTAAAATGTATCTATTTTTCAGAAGTTTTTTTTATGACTCAAAAGCAAATAAATTAAAAGTTATGTGAGGCATTAAAACTTTTAGGAGCAAAAACAAATGCAGATACTTTCTCATACACGTGGGCGTAGAAAGCAATAATTAAAAGCAAATTAACCAAAAATTTAGTGCTATGCTATATTTAAACCTCAACTAAATAGCATTTGTTGAAGCAAATGAATAATTCGGAAGAATTTGATGATTTCCTCGGCCACAGCCAAAGCTCAATCAAAGTAAAGCAATCAAAAACATTCTGAGCACTCAACATTGTGAATTTACAGCAATTAACAACTTTCACGCAAACACAAAGTCATCATATTATCAAAGATACAATTAGCCACAAAAATGTATCTCAACAACTTGTACAAAGTTACAAAATTTCCACTTTTCCACAGTCAAAGCTTGGCCAACAACACAAAAAAAAACAAAAAAAGGAAAAGAAAAAATAAATTTAGTCGACTTGAAATGAAAATTCGTACAAAATAACATGGGCTCAAAGGCAATCTAAATTTTCGACGCTTCAAGTGTTTCAGATACAATTTCAGTTAGCACAGTCACAAACACATAAAATACAAATTTATTTGTGCCAAGTGTCTTTAATGATGACTAACACAGATACATGCTTTTATGTAAATTTAGTTCACAGTATTTCATATTTCTTAGCGCTGAGCAAGGCTATGTTACATAGCAACACACTAGACATACGACAGTATTGCTTTTAAGTTTGTACGTTGTGTATCAATATAATTGGCGTATGTTTGGTGTGTATGGTAGATAACATAAGCGTACTTAATGTTGAGCACAGAATTGTCGCTCAGTTTGTTTTGTGGTTTATTTACTTAAAATAAATATGCACAAAAGATAACACACAACCCGAGTGAGACAGCGTAACAAAGATGGAGAGCGAGAGAGAGAGAGAGACGGAAAATGAACACATGTTTAAAGTTGCAAATATATGAAAGTTAAAATTTTAATAAAAAATCATTTGCATAAAGAATCAATAACGTAAACGTGAATTGTTTATTTTTGTACAGTTATGCACACCCACACTCCCACACACACACACACACACACACACACATGATAAAAAAATATTTAATATTTATTCAATTTTATTTTTATTACATTATTTACAGACTTGAATGAACTGTTGATAAAACAATTGCTCACAACTTATTATCATTGCATTGGTATTCGTATCTGTTGAATTGCCAAATAAGAATAACAAAAATACAAAGGAAAACTGCAAAAGATACGCAAAAAGATACGTTTGGCATCTGCCAAGTGAAGTGAAGTTTCAAGCGCTCTATGAGTGCATAACTGCCAACTGCAGACATTAGTAATAAACAAAAAAGTATCTATAGTATGTATCTACGTTGCGTCTATTAGGCAAAGCCACTGCAAGAACAACAATAACAACATCTTAATTGGCGTTACGTGTCAAAGCGGTAAGTTTTGTATATTCTTTACTCTTCTTTATGCTGGCACTTTTCAGCATACCATATGTTCTATTAGATACTTGTTTTTATTTTGCAAGACAACTAAAAGATCGCATAAAACAACAACAACTTGTACTAAATTAGCGTGCATAGAAAACAACAAGTCAAGTGAGCTCAGGAGGCGAAAAAAAACAACAGCAACAAGAACAACAATGCAGAAAATACAAAAAAATGGCAGAACAACAGCAACAAAAAAAGCGACGCGACGGCAATGCATCGCATTTTGTAAGCTTTTCATTCTTGAGTTGCGTCTAACGCCTTTCAGGCATGCCACAAGTTGCATACACACACATACATACATACATAAATTGCAATCTTACCTAAACGTGTAACGTGAATGAAGGTTGGGCGAAATGATGGGCGACGAGCGCGCGTTGACTTATAAAAATAAATAAGTCGACTTACAAAAGCCAACAAAACCCAACATTGCTTTGTTTTCATTTAACGCGGGCAGAGACAACAAGAGTGACGCCCAACCCCTCACACCCCACCACCCCAATAAACAATACAATACAAAACGAAACGAAACGAAACAAGCGGGATTGGAGGTTTGAGACGACTGTCGGTGACGGCGCTTTGTAATGCGATGCGCGTTACTTTTGTTAGCTTCATGAGCTCTTCTATGATACATGTCACGGTTGTGTTTGTGTTCGAAAGAAAGGGGTTGGGGGATTGTGGTAACTGTCAGTATTTATCGTGTTGCTGTTTCGCATTTGATTAACTTGAACGTGAGCATTATTAAGGCATGAGTCAAACTAATTGACTCAAATAACAATGAAACACACGTACCATTCTAATATTAGTTACGCCTATGTGAAACAGCGCTCATGGTATACATATAGCAGCGTAGCGTTTAAATGCTATAAAACAGCTTGAAACATGAACCATGCTATGTGTTATGTGTGCTTACTTTACATAGGCGTATTTAATGTTAAAATTTTGTAAAATTTCGTGCAACCTTTAGTTATTTATATTTGCTTTGAAACCCATTAAAAATGTCAATAAGAAATGCAATTAAATTTAAAAATTTATAATCGAAACGAAGAAAACTTATTGAAATACTTATTTGTGTCGGCAATTATTGAGTTAAGCTAATTAACATGCTTAGAGCGTTCGTTAAAACACACACACAGATACACATACACAGAGTTGTAGCAATGCACTAAGCAATCGAAAGGCCAATGCCAAATACCGAAATTTCTTCTGATTGAGAAGCGAGAACATTTTGATGACGTTGTGAAAAGCAAATACACTACACTCCCCTCGCCCCGCTCCGTCACGCACCTTCGCCACAGGCAAAATGCAACAAACGAGTATTTCAAGGATATTACTTGAAATCTGACGGAGTGAGGAGTTTGCTTCATTGACTGACACATGCCAAATGCGCACACAGCTGTGCATACAAGTACAACAATTACCACAACAACAACAACAACCACAATTATATTAACTATTTGTTCGTACTTGAACAAAATGGTTTGCCTGAGGTCTTAAGTCCACTGCAATGTGCCTAACGTTAAGTGCTCGTATGTTTCATATCGTTGGGTGAATGCATACGCCAGTTTCACATTTGCACTCAATAAAGACACTTAAACATTAAACTGTCGTATGTGTTGTGGTATTGTAAGTAACATAGGAGCATTGCATCTAAATATTTAAAATGTAAGTGAAAATTTAGTGCTTGTGAGTGTGTGCGTCTGTGAATGTATTTGGCGCTTTGAGTAAATACTTTAAGTGAAATTTAATTTGCTTTTATTTCACTTTACAGAAATTGCAATAAAGCATTGCGAAATTTCGTTTGCAGCAAAAAAATGCGTCGAATTCGTTGCTAAAATTCGACGGTTTTTATATGAAATTAAACAATTGCATTCGAATTGAATTTTTGTGCTTTAACTGATTTTTACACTCATTATGTTTTGCTAAAGATACTCTTTTTTTAAGTCAACAAGATACTTTAAGCGAGGTTGGCAATGTTGAGCTTAAAAGCAACATTTCTTTTCAATTTCACATTTCTTGATTAAAATTTTGTTTTTTTATATATATTACGTGTTGTTGTTTTTTTTTTGTGTGTGCTACTTTTCTTTAAAACCGAAGGAATATCTTTTTAACACAATTGCGGTTAACTTATATACTTTCTTGAACTAATTCCGTTGCTTTGTAAATGCCCTACACTGTGAAATGTTGCTGCCTAAGAAATTCAGAAAAATCTTCATTATATGTTTGCATAGATACTTTTATAGTCGCTTTTAAAGTTATTTTTTTCTTGCTATAAAATAATAAAGTTCAATAATATTTGAAGTTGAAACCTTTTAAGCAAAACAATTTCTTTAAACGTTTTTAACATAAAATACTCTTATGTTATGTGCCAACACACGGCACATATGGCAGTCGCACACTCTCGTATAGTTTTTGAGTACGTGCTTTCAACTCAAAGTCGCATAAATTCTTTTTCATGACTGTCCTTAAAAACACGTCTTTTATTTCCTTTACTTATTTTTTTTATTATTTTTTTTTTTTGTTATATAGCAGACACTTGATTCGTCAATGACTAACAAAAACAAAGAAGAACAAAACTAAAAACTCGTCTGACTTGTCTACTTTNATTTTTTTTTGTTATATAGCAGACACTTGAGTCGTCAATGACTAACAAAAACAAAGAAGAAAAAAACTAAAAACTCGTCTGACTTGTCTACTTTAGGCGGCCACAGACGGCTTTGTGCGCGTACGTGGATCTTTATATCTCATAGAACCTTTTGCGCGCACATGCACACTTGCTCGGCTTCGATAACAAGCTTTCTGCCAAATAAGAAAAAAAAAAAAAGAAAAACA
>JXPM01010282.1:10820-22479 GCA_001014415.1 Phortica variegata
AAGAAAAAAAAAAAAAAGAAAAACAAGAAAAATAAGAAAACAAGCAAGCAAATAAATAAAAAAGATTACATTTCCAACAACGTTGTTTGCCTCAACGCTCATCGACCACGCTTAGACTCCTTTGGCACCTCATTCTGGCTCTCCCTCTCTCTCTGTCACTCTTACACTACGCCGCTCAGGTCTTTAGGTCTTTTCACTTGCTTTATATTTTTCGCTTTGTAATTGTATCTGTTGCCACATATGAGTTTATTAGTGTTTGTTCTTGTCTACAAGTCAACGCCGCTGTCGCCAGCAACGCTCCTCTGCTCTTGCAACACATCTTCCGCCTTGTCCACAACCTTCAAGCGACTTTCTTTTGTCTTCGCTCTGGCTTTACTCAACAGTTTTCATTCGTTTTATTTTCATTTTTCGTGCTTTATTGTTGTATTTTTATTTGCTTCGATTTTTTTCAGTTGAATTTTGGTTCTGTTTTCTTTAATGTTGTTCTGCACTTATGTGAAACTGAAATTCATTTGTCGTTTTATCACATTTTATGTTCTGCATTTTATTCACTTGATTAATTCTCGAGTTTTGTGTTTACTAACATTCGTCGTCTGCACGCATGCCGTTTCTATGCCATATTGTTCCCACGCAACGCAACATAGCAACGCTGTGTCTGTCATAAACTTTTGACCACTCACAGTGCACCCCGCTTGCCTTTGTCGAACAACAACCAAGCAGGCCATGCCAACTCTTCTCCTCTCCTCTCATCTTATCGCATCGCATGGCAGACTCATTTCTTTTCGCACGTTTTTAATTAAATGCTTTTTCATCCTTAAATGTATTTTATGTGTGCGTGTTGTGTGCAATTCTTTAATGAAGTTTCGCCTTTATGTTGGTGCCATGCAAGTAATGACCAAATTTCGTTTATTTTAATTAGCTAATTTTAGTTCGATTTTTATGCTTCATTATGCACGAGTATCGTTAAAAGTTTTTCATGTGTGTGAAATTAAAAAACCAAAATAAACAATGCACTAAAATGAAGTCCATGAAAATACCAAATGAAATTGTTTTTTTTTAAGTGCAATTAAATTTTATTTTCTATCAAAATTGCAACTTCAACAACAACAAGCAACTAGAATAAAAATTTTACGATTGTCATTCAATTAGTTGAACATGTTCTTAGCCAAGAGTTCGTTCTTCCTTATTGCGAAATATCATCATGGGCAAAAAAAGTTTCCCTTCTTTTGAGGATAATAAACCAGGCGGAGTAAAGTAAATAAAATCGCGTAGCGAATGAAATTTAAGTTCTTTTTTATTCCATTAATTTGCAACCTGACGATTCTTGTCAGTTGCATTGCAATTATAATAACAAAACCGCAATGACTAAGTAAATGGCGATTTATTACACAAAATTGTGAATCATTATCCGTAAAGCAAATCCAAACAAAGATATGAGCATTACATTTTGAATACTCGATTACTCATTTGAATGATCTCAATGCTTAAATTTTCATTTGTTTCAACTCTGAAAGAAAGACTCATTATCGCAAAAAGTAAAGTAAAGTAAAGTTGTTAGTTTCGTTTAAATGCGCGCTTGCCTTATGTGTCGCGTGCCAAGAACATGACATTAAACAAGTCAAAAAGCTTAACTCAATCAACTTTTTTGAGACAAGACAATTATTATCACACGTCGGTCGATTACATTTGCCACACACACGAAAAGTGTTAGTAATTTAATTAGAAAATTTTGTGTTAAGCAAAACTCATAAAAAGTGTATATGAAATAGAACTTTTTTTTTTAATGAGAGCCAACACGTTCACTGAACTGTCGAAGCGTGCAGCAAAGTTGTGGCTTGAGTGGTTGTATCATATGTACTTGTTTGTTACACCACATACATGTTCACATGTTTATAATTGTCGCTTGTGGCCTATAAAGAAGGATAATGCGAACAGCTTTTGCCAACATGTTTGTGCAAGTGCGAAAGCCACGTTTGCCACAGGCCAAAATGGCAACAAACAAACAAAAAGCTGTAATCATGTGTAAGCGCACTGTGACATCACAGGCTGCGGGCATGGAACGATGGAATATGAAGAGCTTTAAAATGGGCAACACTGGTGGGCGGTGTGGTGCATTGAGTATTGCGGTCGGTTGTCGTCGTTTGTGTGACAAAGTGAGAAATATCATAATGCATAATATAAATTATACAAAATTATGTGATTAAAATTTTAAATATTAACAAAATCTCGCCTTTCTCACACACACACACACATGTATGTCACACAACGACAGTTACATATAACAAGATGGCGGCAATGTTCATGAGAAAGCGCATTCCCTTTTGTTATTGCGTCGCTTTGTTCAAACACTTTGATGACACAATTGTGTGCCATTAAAAGTTAAAAATGCAAATGCAAAATGAGTGTGTCTCATTTTTATTATTCTGACTCTTAGCTATGACAAGCATTGAGTACATTTTATGCATAATTTGAAATATAATATGAAATGTGTCTGGAAGCGCGTTTTGTCAATTTATGTGCTTATTTTTCTAGCATATAGCAAATCACAGCTAAGCGTCTTTTATTATTATAGATAACTTCATATGATTGGCAAAATTCTTACGATGCTTAGTTGTTTTCGTAAGTCTCACATAGGGTTGGGGTAAAAAGGTATGCCAACTCGATTTCAAACAGCTGCTATATACGATAGTTGCAGCAGCTACTGAGCTCTCTGAATGACATCAACATTATATCATTCTTTTTTGTTCAAATCAGCTTTGTTGAGCAATAAATTTATTTACCAAAAAGTCAAAAATAAATTTTACACTTCAAAGCAACAACGCAAGCCATGATTTTCTATCTCTGTCGCTCTGTTGCACATGCAATAAAGAATGCATGGCTCTCTGCGCATCAAATTCATTTCAACACTGAATTATATTTCAATTGAATCGTCGATTTGAATGCAAAGCAGCTCAACATGAATATTTGTTTTTGCCAAAGACTCAACGGCACTCAATTCAACCGAAAAAGCAACACAACACAACACACAACTCGATGCGAAAATATAATACAAAATTTATTTGCAGCAGCAAGTAATGTAAGCACGTTTTCATGCATTTTATGCACATTTTTCTTCATTTTTTTCTTGTTTTGCTGCTACTCCTTTTTCAAATATGCCAGACTTGAAAAAATGTTGTTAAACAAGTTTCGTTTTTCGTATTTTGTGTTCTTTTCGTTTTATTTTAAACTCGATACACGACTCACCGGAGCGGCGTCGAACATGTTGTTGCTATGCATTGCTTGTTCCTTGTGCCTACGCAGTCGTCCTCTTTTCCCTCTTCTACACTTTCGGCACAACCACAGTGGAGTAAATTAAAAGTTATGCTTTTCAAACTAAGCTCGATAAGCCACAAAAACCGACAGGAAACGCAATCAATAAATAAATAAAAAAAATAAAAAAAAATCTTAATAATCTCAGTAAGGAAATTGTTGGATTACTTACGCATGCATATATAAATGCACAATTTTACAATAATGACAACAACAACACGAACAAAAATTGCTTGAAGTAACTGAGCTGCTTGCCAGCAGCATCATCCTCCCACTAATACACTGCCAACAAATCGAGTACAGTTTGTTTGTTGCGTGCGTGTGCACTGAGCTCCTCTCTTTCCTCTTCCCGGCGCTGCTTTAGCACTTTCTACTCACACTCTGATTTGCTTTGCTTTGCTTTGGTTGTGTGAGAAGAGCATGAACGTACGTGCATAAATTATATACGCAAATAAAATTCTATTAGGCATGTAAGCACGAGTTTGGCATTCAGATCGAAGGCACAGGTTCAGACACGCACACTCACTTAAGCACACACACACACTCACACACACACAAACGGTAACACGAAGCTGTCATTAAATTAGACGAGAAATTTCATAATTTAATGTTGCAATTGCGGGTGAGGGGCAAGAGTACATTTATTACGAGCTTTGAATTAAGTTGCTCTAAGCTTGGCATCATTGGTAATTATATCATAAAAGACAAATAACTTTATATGAGATTGGCAATAATTGTGAGGAGTCTGCAACTACGTTTAATGTAAAGACGTCTTTTCTTGCTACTTTTTGCTTCGAGACGTGTTCGTTAAATAAACTTGGATATAAAACTATGAGTCAAAGGTGAAATATCAAACTAAATAATGTAATTTGTAGAACTCTTTAGTTTGAAAAGTGGAGAAAAAATCAATTGTTCTTTGGTTATTTAAATTTACATTTAATTTAATTTTAAGCGATTTTTTTGCGAGTCAATAAGTTGAAGTTTTATATAAAAAACAAAAAAAAGACGTTTGCGAATTTTCTGCAAAGCACTCAAGTTCACTTTATAACAAACTCATCAAAATAAATGCTAAGACCAACAAATCCACGAGTACATTTTACAAAAAGTCGAACATATTTGCTATTCTGCCATAAAAATGGAAAGCAAAAAAAAAAAAATCGAATTTCATGCTTCAGCACTTTGGCGAAAATGATATGCAAACGAATTTTATGAGCGACAACAGACAAAAACTTCAACTCAGCAAACAAAAAAAAAGAAAAAAGAAATGAAATCAAAGCATGGAAAAAAACAAAAACAAAGGGAAAAAAAGGAAGGGAAAACTTTATTAATATGTGCGCTATGGAAAATATATGCAGACGTCAACATACATACATACATATATAAACGGACAAGAAGTTAAAAGTTGGCACATTTAAGCAGACAAAGAAAAAGACAAGTTCATTAATCATTTCGCTTTGCAAAACTTTATAATTTTGCATGCACAAGAAAGCACACACACACACTCAAATTTCATTTTTCATACAAAATGATGTCATTAAAGCAACAACAAAGTAACGTTAGCGGAAGCAGTAACACCAACAACAATGCTAACAAGAAACAACAAACAAAAAATATTAAAATCCCAAAGCAAATAACAAAGACTAAAAGTTGGCAACACTGAAGACAAACAAAAAGCAACACGCATGTTTCTTTGCTTGTTTATGTGTGTGAGTGCGTTAAGAAGGAGTTTTCTTTGTATGCGTGCGGTTGTTTGTAAGGTGTGTGTGTGTGTGTACACAAAAGCCTCAAAAGTCGCTGCATAAATGAGCATAAAAATTAATAGAAATTTCATAAGCAAAAACTTTTCAACAACAACCAAGTCACAAAAGGAGCGTTTGTTTGTCTGTCGTTGTGTCTTAAAGTGTCCAAAGTTAAATCAAGTTTGCTAAAAATAAGACAACGTAATAGAAGTACATACATATAAGAAAAGGAAGACGAAGACGAAGAGTAGTTATAACATTTTCCGTTTTGTACTTTGGGGAACAAAGGCAAAAACGACATTGACGGATGCGCATTATGTATGCAAGTCAACAATGCCAAAAGCAAAAATATATATGTATTTATGTACTTACATACAAACAAGAAACACACACACACACACATACTGTCACAGTGAGAAGCTTTACGTATAATTCAAGCAAATAACAACGCACGAATTTTGAATACGAATTTCATTCATTCAATTATTTAGTAATAAGCAAAGAGAAACCAACTTCTGCGCACACCTCATTGACTTAGTGTTTCGTACTGCCGCACCTTCTACCTCACTCACCCATACATTTAAGCTTTGATGATTTAAAAGTGTCCCCAAAATTCTATGAGAACAACAAAAACAACAACAGCACACTTGTCACATCTTGTCTTTGCTGCTGCTTCTTCTTCTCACTTTGCTGCTGGCTCCGCACTCTCTCTCTATCTATCTCACTCTCTTTGCTGCTTGCATAATTACATTTTGGCACTCACAGTTCTTTGGTAAGTCACGCGCTGCGTCACCATATTCATTTGTTTGGTTGTTGTTTTTGTTGTACAGCTTCTTAACGCTGCTAATTAAAAATTTGAACAAATTCCACGCCAACGAAATTTTCAATGAATGCATAAACGAAATTTGGCTTGACACGCACACATTTGACAAATTGTTTGCTCCAAATTTGTTTTTAGCGCCATTTTGTTCAAACTGTTTTTCATTCTGGTTTCATTTTTTTTTTCTTTTGTTTGCTGTCCAACCTAACGGACATCAAGTGTGCCAATTACGTCAACATGATTTTGCTTTTAACATTAATGTTTAATAAATTATGCAACATTCATGCACAAGACACAATTTCATGTGCTAAGCGTTTTTTTTTTTTTTTTGTATTATGACATGATGACAACACTGGGCATTCGAAGTTGCCTCACTGCTAGTTCGATGTTTGGCCATTCAAGCCAACAAATACAAAAATAAACAACATTTGTAAAAACAAACCGGAGACAACAAAAATAAAATTAAAAAAAAAAACAGTTAGAAAGGCTGACAAATTAACTAAATGTAATTGCATTTGTGCTTGCTTGTTGTACAAATGTACTGCGTTAGTGTTGGTGAGCTTTAAAGTTTAAACCTATGTATTTACGAGTTTTTTAATGATGATGAAAAACTTGTATTGAATTGCATTTAAATTTTGCTGGTACGTCTTTAAAACGAATCGTTATAAACGCATCGATCATACAACTAACGCTATGGAAGCATAAAATAGTGTTAATCAACTTAGCAAAAAAGAGCATTGCATTCCATATTAAAGTATCGTATGTCATAGCTTTATGCTAGCAAACATAAAGCAGTTGAGTTTGACATTGCTCCTTTTCTCAACCTTTACAAAAAAATAAGATCATGTGTATAAGACAAATTTTATCTTAACCAATTTATATAAATCGCTCATTTACTTCAAGACTCTTAAAAGATATTTGAGTTAATATTGTTAAATTAAAAGATTTCAGGTTATATTTTTTTCTCATGAACTTAAAGTTGTGTCAGTCTTGATTTATGATGATATGATTTGCAACAACAACATTTGGTATGCTAAAACTTAATTAAATTTATTGCAAAAAATCAAACATTTCTTTCAAATCACATCAAATGTAAAATTTTACAACAATAGATTTATTTCACACTGATTTAAAATACACAAATACAAAATGTAATTCAATGTAAGCTCAATTAACACATTTAGAATCCGTTTTTTTATTGATTAAAAATCACAAAACGAAAAAATAACAATAATGGAATTTTATTCATTTAATAAATGTTTGAATTTTTGTATTTACAATTTTTATCGCTCTAAAATTTTAATGCATTAAAAATCGTGAAAAAACTGATAATAATGGGCGATAATAAAATTTGCAAAGTAATTAAAAATGCATTATATTGTATTCAATTTGTGAGTGTGTGTGTGGTTTTGCGTAATCAATCGCTATTAATGCAAATTTGTTCGCCTTTCATTTTCAAATCGAAATGTTGCTCAAGAGTCAGCAACATTGTCATGTTGTAGCAACATGTTGCATCTAAGTAACATGTTGATAGGCGCGCCATACTAATTACTTTGACTTTGCCAAAACACATCAATTTTTGTTGTTTATTTTCTAGTTTTAGTTTTATGCAGCGTAGGTGCCAAAAAAAATTACTCACGCACTATCTCCCTCTCACTCACTCACACTCTTTCACTTATGTTGCCAGCAAAAGTTGTCGTTGTTGTACATTTCCATTTTATGAATCATTGCTTTTATTTTTTCATTTATACTCTAACAGAATTGTATTTATTTGTAGAAAAAAATTGTTGCTTTAAACAGTTTTAATTCGTTTATTATATTGATTGATTGACTGATTAATTAATTGATTGAAACGCAAAATGTTGTGTGCACTTTTGTTGCATTGTTGTTGCTTAAAGCAACTCATTGAATGGAAGTCATTAAGTAATGCATGCATTGTCATAAGCAATCACATGAAATAATGCTTTTGAAAAATTATTTGGGTCATATTTTTTTATAGACGCACACACATACTAATACACACATAAATACGAACTAATGAAGCAGCAAATTTCACCTCAAAAGTCAACGTCAACATTTCCCCAACGAACATCAATAACCGCATTTAAATAACGGCAACAACATGAATAACAAAAAAAAAAACGAATTCAAAAATAAGCATTTTATATTTTTTTACGCTCATCTTTTTTTTTTGTTATTTTTTTTTACGACTTCTCCAACGCATTGACACAAAATTTACGTTTTTCCGCTGATAACATCTTCGCTTCGTTTTGTGTCAATGAAGCGAGAATGAAAGCATAAAATAAACCAAACTGAACCAACAACAAAAACGTTCGCGTTGACAACGCAAACCAAAAACAAAAAACAAGAAAAAAAAACTATGTGATGGAAAACTACACAGAAAATGCTGAGGTGGGCGCAAACACACACACACACACACATGACGCACTCACACATGCACACAAAGAGCACACAAGCGCCGCTGCAACGAAAGTTNAGCTGAGGTGGGCGCAAACACACACACACGCACTCACACATGCACACAAGAGCACACAAGCGCCGCTGCAACGAAAGTTGTAATGCCTAAGAGCGCATAAAGTGAGCGGAAAGAGAGCAAAGTACACAGAGAAGGAGAACAAAAATCATGTCAATGACATTTTTTACATGCACAAATGAAACTAACAACAACGACAACAACAATAAAGTAAAGCAACAAGCAACAACAATAAAATTGAAAAACAAAAAATCAACAAAAACAACACCAACAACAACGGTAAAGTCAAACGACCAAAGAAGCATGTAAATGCATACATGCGTGCACATATACCAACAAACACATGTCTGTGTGAGTTGACTTTGTATACCTTTGGTAAACATGTATTGTTGTCTTTTTTTTCGCTCTATGGAGGCCCACAATAAAGGGGGCACGACTAAAGCGCCTGTGACAATTGTAATAATAAAGGTTTTCATTTGTTGCGATCGTTGGGACAGCCATTTCACCTATGTTGGATAACGCTACACAACACATACGGCAACTCAACCTTAATACACAATAATTATGCTTGAGCACTAAATTGTCTTTAGTATTGTGTGTTCACAAACAACATGGGACTATTAATGATAAAGCACATTGGAGAATGGAAAGCGAACAAAGTAATGTGAAAGAATTGTTTTCTTTTTCATGTGATTATTTTCTTTTTTATTGTTAATTAATTTAAGTCCAAATATTTAAATGATAAAAGTACACAAAATCTTTCGCGCAACGCAACAATTTTATAAATCGTTTTTATTAAACAACAACGAAACTAATTTGTTTAAGAGCTTTACTAAATCCGATCACTTTTGGAGCGTCTTTTTACTTTTAAAATTGCATTTACAGCCACGGCGTCGCCCAGCATAATAATTACACATATGATTACCAAAATGATGGTACTTTTCATTTCTGTTCGTAGTTGTTGTTATTGTTTTAATAGCTATGTTAGTTGTGCATCCTTGCCCGTATAGAAAATATAACTAATGACGACATTTGTCGCATTTGCATTTATTTCTATACAAGTTAATGAGCATGTCATTGCATTTCGATTTGTCATTTTTCAATAAGGTCAATATTAATAGCGATTTCAATTGATTCTGCATGGTAAATTCAATGAAAGAGACAGACATTAATAAAACCCCCTTAAATTACACTGAAATCGAATCATGGAAAACGTATAGTTTGCGGATCGTTTCGGGTCCGTTTTCGAGTCTTTTTTGGCTCCGTCTTCAATCCATTTCTGTCCGTTTGTCAACATATTGCGGAACTTTACACCACGCCTAATTTTGGTATGCTTTAGGTCCGTTTCAAAGTCGGTTTGCGAACATTTTGCGATATTTAATTCGTCTACTATATTCTCTTCCGAACAAAACTCGTTCATAAGTCCGTTTACGAACGACCGTTTAATGGTCGATTCTTTGGGTCTATTCTACCCAGTAAGTTCTTAACCGATTGCATAATCGGAATTGCCTTGTTTTAACTTGTATCTGTCTACCCTTTATCTATAGATCTGTATATAAACCAATCTGCCTATTCTATCTTTCGAATATATCTTCTATCTTTCTATATGTGAATTTCTATTCTAACATTCGGTCTATCGATCTAGATCTTTTGGGTTTCTACTTATTCATACATCTGACAACTCATTTTCTTCTCTACTTTTTGTGCTTTTATCATTCCATCTGTCATTGGCCTAATTAAATTTTAAATGGTTTTTTTTTCTTTTAAATATTTTAACATTTCATTCAATTGAATTAATTTTCATTTCGGTAATAATTGAATTGACCTCAACGATTTTTGCTTTTTTGCGCACTCTTGCACAAAAAAAAAATGAAAAAACAACAAAATTGCCAACGTTTGTGGCTTTAATGCATTGCGGTTTTTTACGTTTGCCGTTTTGTCACTTAAAAATATTTGTTTGTTTTTTTCGCTATTTTTTTTCAGTGGCTTTTAACTTGATTAAATTGGGAATTTGTTAATTAACGCAAACAGATTATTTTAACGGAATAAAGGCGGAAAACAGTGAATAAAAAATAGAAAAAAATTCACTTAACATTTCATAATCTTTACGGTCATTTTATTGTAAAACAAATAAAAACAACAAGTACAACAACAATTGCACTTAATTCGTGAACAATCGAAATAAAAACAATTGTAATTTTTTGTTTATTTTTCGCATTGTTTGCCAACACTTAACAACAACACTTTTACATGCCGAACAGCACGGCGTATACTTAATAAAAATTACCATACAATAAATATTAAGCATACGTTCAGTAGAACAAAAGCTTAAAGCATTTCCGTTGTATTTTTTTATAATTTTTTTTTTTGCCGCTTTAAGCTCAGCTTTTGTTGGCATTTTGTGTTGTTGTCTTTTAGTGTTTGTACTTTTTGACAATTTTTGGCAGCAATTAGGAACGTCGTCATTCGTCACTGTTCTCGTTCTCATGCTCGTTTACTCATGTCCTTACCCGCTCTTACTCATCTCTACCGTTTTGTCTCATTTACAACAGATCTTTTTTGTTGTTTTTGTTGTTCCTGTCACTGTCAGAGACAAGAAACGTTTTTGTCGACAGGCACACAACAACAACAATAACGACAGTAAAATGTTGAAAAAATTACATGAGAATGGCACATAATGAAAATGTGTGCATGATAAATTCACGTTGCCAACCGTATGAAGTCGTTCCATAGCATTTTTCTGCGTGTTTTGTTGGCATTTTAATGACACTCGAAAACAAAACGAAAAGAAGCAGAACTTGTGTGTATTTAAAGCAAGTTAGTTAGGCAACTTTAACGAAAATAAACAATAAAATTAATAAAATAAATTAAATAATAAAATAAACAAAATAATAAAAACCAAAAAGTATGACATAAAATATTATATATAACGTATAAAATTTAATATTGAAAATAAAAATAAAGAAAATCTTTAAATCAAAAATAAAGCAATTAAAAAGTACAACAATTTGAATAAATAACTATGAAATAATAATAAAAAAAAGACATAAATTATCTTTAAAATGTGTTTAAGATAATAAAAATGTAACATTCAAACTTTATTTAATAAAATGAAGAAATAATAAAATATTATCTGAGATATACAATTTCCGAAGCATGCATAAAATAATTTCATTAAAAAAAAAACAATACGAAAAAGATATGATTTCCCTGAAGCAAAATTTAAATTCGATAAATCTTTTAACAAGCACACAAACCGAAATAAAAGAAGAGATTGTTTTTTTTTTTTTTTTTTTT
>JXPM01010282.1:22544-44127 GCA_001014415.1 Phortica variegata
ATGAATATGTATTTATAACTGTATGCATATGCATATCTGTATTATTGCAAACAGAAATCTCGCACATTTCATTTAAATGGAAATTCGCATATGCCAAGAATAACAAGAAGGATTGAAGAAAACAACGGCAACGACAACGACAACGAAAACGCCCCGTAAATTTAATGTTAATAATGCAAAATTTTGCGGTGGCAACGGCACGGCACGGATGGACAGACAGACAGACAGACGGAGAGATGGCGGAGTGCGGCAAACAAAGCGACGTTAACCCACTCGACTCGACAGTTGACGCGTCATGGCGTCCATTGGGATGGCATAAAGCGACAACACTTGTCTGACGAAAATTAAGCGTCGACACACGACACAATTTTCTCTCATGACATGACAATTTGTTGCCATGTTTCAACTGAAAGTGTTTCTTGACTTTTATCCAATAACATTTGTTGAGTGATTGATTTTTTTTGTGTGTTTTTGCATACCATGGAAAAGTGTTGCCAAACTAAAAATTAGCTGTCATTGGCATTAATGGCAATTTGGTTGCCCATATGCCAAATTTTCTACGCAAATCTCTTATGTTGCCCAATGTCACACAACACATGTGGTAGTACAATTATAATGATCATAAATCAACGTGCTTTGTTTCATCCCATGCATTTCTGATAAGCCAATGGACATTGAGCAATCGCGAAGCCAAAAATCTTCGCTAACAATTAAATTTGTTTTATTTCAGTTTGTCAGAAAAAAGATGCAAAAATGTTGACACATCAATGTTGAACGTGTGGCAGCGCTTTGCTGACTTGTCTTTCATAAAATTTACATACTCATTCGTTCGTGCCATGTTGCGTTTTACAAACAGAAAAAAATAAAATAAACTCACACATTCAGATACAGTGCGATGTAAATCACGCAACACGAGGTGCAACAACGTTGTGGCAAACACCAAAACTGCAGCGACGGTGCGGCGACAACACTTCGTCAGTGACAACGTCGACGACCAATGAAGTTATTGCACAGACAGATAAAAGCAAAAAAAAAAAAAACAAAAAATAAGCATGGCAAGCCAACGAAAATGCATGCAAAATTCAAGCGCTCTGTGACGCCAACACGATTCTGATGCAGAAGTCATTGTCGCCAGCAACATTCGTCGTCGGCAACGTTTACACACAAACAACCGCAAAAGTGTAGTTGTTACTATAATAGACAGAGAAGAAAAAAAACAAAAACAAAATGATAAAAACAGAAGTATTTCTATATTTGCTGCAATTCAGCAAAGCAATCTTGTTTGCTCTTCTTTCTGTATCTTCTCTGCTTGATTTTATAATTTTTTGTTTAGCTTTTTGGCATGTTGGCAAAACTTCCCTTTTTTTAGAGATATCATCCCAAACTGTGGTTAAATGACAAACAAGTATTTTATGAGAAGATTTAAAATTTTATTAAATGACTTTTTGCAAGCAATTTCAAGTAAAGCAAACGAAAGCTTTTCTTTAAAGCCAACGAATTGAAACTTGTTGAAAACATTTAAACAAACTACACTACTACTACACAAACATAAAACTTAACTTTTCCAATAAAGTCTTGTTAGTATGTGTATCAGTTTTCCTGCAACTTTCAATGCTTCGGATGTGTGTTTCTTTGCGCTTATATGAGTAAATTTGTGCAATGCATTATTATTTAACGCATGACTGATACAGAAGTTACAATAGTAACAACAACAACCACAACAAAAAGCATGTCATGGTTTGCCACAAGCAACGGTGTGTCACACCCGTTGCCATTGGCAATGCAGCTGATCAAGCTTTCCATTTTCCAACGTTCCTAACATTAAAACAATACTGAGCACTGAAATATTATACGTTGTGTGCGACGTTATGTAACATAGCCTGAACTAATATTAGAAATATTGACAAATTTGTTGCCGATGACTCATCACTGATGTCAATGGCAAATGTTGTTGTTAAACATGTTGCAACGACCGCATTCGAACGGATAAAGCAAAATACAGAAACAAAAAAAAAAACAAATCATCGAGAGATTTACCGCAATGACATTTTCATCAATGCAGTTCGATGAGCGGCATGTGAAAATTACATTTTCAAAACAAAAAAAAAAAAAAAAAAAAANCATCAATGCAGTTTGATGAGCGGCATGTGAAAATTACATTTTCAAAGCAAAAAAAAAAAAAACAACAAACATTAACAGTTGTTCCCTCAAGTGTGAAACAAATGTCATATTTTCGAAAATGTCACGTTGACTCATGCAAAATGCATGCTACAAACTGCTAAAAACAAGTCAAGCATTGCATTAAAATCTGTCAGTCAGTCAGTTAGTCAAACACTCTAACCCTGACACTCTTCGTTAGTTTGAAAGTTTTTCACTCATTTTGTGTTTACATATGACATTTTGCTGAACCGCTCCCCTGACGCGCCCCCTGACGCATGTTTGGCGCAGCGGATCATTGAAATTGCAAATGGCAACATCATTTCCCACGTTAAGTTGCTTTTTGCAATAATTATTAAGTTTTTCACGCACACACACACACACTTGGCATTTCAAGCCGGCGTTTTAATGAGCATATCTATCAGACTGTCAGTTGAAGTGCACAGCCAACTTGCACGCTTTGTATGCTTGCATTATTAGCAACAATAATTAACAATCATTAACAACAACTGCATTGTCATTATTGTAATGTTTGTCTGGCAGTGGAAGCAAATTTCGTTAAAAATATAATCAATACTCGCAAAATAAAGCAAAACAGAGTTAAAAATGTTATTTGATGAAGAGTTAAACAACTAATTATGCACAAAAAAAAAAACAACAACGTTATTATCATAAGCATAAACAACACCATTGAGACCGGCATCATTATAGTAAGCTGATATCGACGCAGACAATTACCATGGTTTGTGCATTCGAGTGTTAATTTTCATGAGATTTCGCAAAGCAGCTTAATTTTGCCATCGTTTACGTTATGTACGAGTTTAACGTTTATCGGCGACATTCAAGCCATGAGCAGCGTCAAGTCGAATAGCAAGCATGTGAGCTGCTTTCACCGTGCTGCACTTTGTAGTGTGCCCTTCTACACTTCACTTAACGTATGACTTAATGACTCTTTTTCGTATTATTGCAACTAAAAATTTAAACAATTTCTTCAATATTTAATTTCAGCACTGAATTGTTTTCAAACTTTGTTTCCTACGAAAACTATTTGAAGTAACAACTTATTATTTTGGTAAGTTAAACAAAAAATGCGTTTCCTTTATTATTAATTAAGTGTGAGAGTGAAACAGACTGATTCAAACTTATTGAGCTAAAAAAATATTCGCACTCGACGAATTAACGCTTTTACAAACAGATTTTCTCAACTTGTATGAATAATACGCTCGACTCAACTCAACGCAATTGAATGAGAAACGCCACAAGTGTTCATAACTTTTAAAAATAACAAAAATGCTGAGCACATTATAAAAGGCCACAGAAAGTGTATAAGCCAACGTCAATGCATGTTAGGCCAGGCAAGCCAAGGGAGTGGGCTCACAGCAACAGCAAATAGTGAAAAGAGCACAAAAAAAAGAGGGCAATGCAGTCAGTCCACTTTTTGGCCAACATACGCAGTTAAATTGGCCTGCATTTAATTAACTTGGCCAAAATATTAAAAAAAAAAAAAGGTGAACAAAAAATGCTCAACGCAAAGAAAATATGAAGGACTGCCAAGGCAAGGACGAACATTTAGTCAAATTGAAAGCGTATAAACTCACACACAGAGGGCAGCACTCAAGTCACTAATATATGGTTGCGGAAGACGAGGAAAGGCGGTCGAATGGCAAAAATTGCATGCTTCGGCAACAATTTAAAGACATAATTTATGCTGCAAACATTAAATAATATAAATCATGGTTGAAGAGCGTATATGTGTGTGTGCGTGTGGCATATGTGAAGTAAGTTGATGGCGCAGTGAAGTGCTTTAAGCCATTTTGGCGAAATGCCACAACACGTCATTTGCCAACAGTAATGAAACAAAGCTGACGACTTTATGCATTAAACTCAAATAGTCTAGAAGCGTACATGCATACAGAGCAAACTTTGAGTTTCATTTCCGTTTCCGACATTGCCAACTGTCTCTCATTCTAACCGTACAATAATCTATCTGTCCGTCTGTCTGTCTGGTCAACTCTGTAATGGACTAATCATGTCTTTATTGCATGAAACGCTAAAATATCATCACACTAACATTTGCACAAATTAATTTCATTTTTTTTCGCATAAAATGCCAAAATATTCAAAAGTAACGTAATTTCAAAATTGGACTGCCGTTTGTGTTGTGAGTCGCTGTGTAACATACGTTACTTAAAGCGGAAAATATTAATTTTCAGCATAGAAATATAATTCGCAAGAAGACTTTAACTGATATGTTGCATAAACGTCTGTAAAGTTGAATTGTAAACCAAGAAATATTATCGAAATCGCTTTATCGCTCTACCGTAGTTTGACAATTTTATCATCTGAAACTTATATCTTGTAGTGTAGTGTAGAGCAGAGCGACCAATTGTTTTGCTCAATGCTCGTTGCGATTCTCGTTTCTAGCTCGGCGTTGACATCGTTTGTAACGCTCAGCTGCGCTTCCGTATTAGCATATTTTTATTTTATTTGTTTTTCAAATAAAAACAGACAAAAAATGTGCCATTACTTTGTCGTAAAAGTGTCGTAACACTGTCAAAATGCTTCCGTGCCAACAACAATAACAACAAGACACACATATGTATGTCGACTTCAGTTCAGCTTCAGTGTTGGCTCCATAAGCGACATCGGCGCTCATTGCCATTTGTCATACATTTTTCATATACACACACACACACACACACACACGCACTCAGACTCAGGACATCGCTTGTCCTTGTTGTCGCGTGTGCCTTCGAGTTGTATAATAAAGTTGAAGATTCATGTGCATTTATATTATTATACTTTGCTAAAGGGTATTTTGACTTTTTAATGAAATTTGCAACGCACTAAAGAAAGTATACTTGATTTTTAGAAACAAAAATAAATTTTTTAACGAACATCCATAAAAAAATCTTCTGTAATTTTGGCGAAAACTGTCATAGAACTTTCAAAAACTTTCATCTCAAACTGTGGCATATTGCATCAGCAACGAGCAACGACAACGAGCATTGAGCAACTTTTAGTTGTAAAAACGGCAAACGCAGAACTTTGCGGCGCCAACACAAAGTAAGCCAAAAGTCATGATGCTCAATAATCTAATTACATAAAATGCGCGAAATTTTAACTCGCAACAACAACAACAATGACAAACATGTCTTGACTGTTAAGTGCATTGCTGTCCATTTGTCGTTCTAGTTGAACGTTTGCAACATTAAAAATTCTTAATGTTACATTACAGCACTTACGGCAATTTTTAGCACTTTCAGACTCATTGACAAAACTAAAACAATATAATGTCACATGTAATATGTGACTCTATGTAACATAGAACAAAACATTAGGCAATAATGGTTGCATGTGTTGTCGTCAACTTGCACGAAAAATACAACAAAAATGGGACACAAAAATGCAATTATTGTATAAAAATTTCGATATTGCAAATATTTTTGTGCAAAGAATGTAATAAGTAACATTAAAATGTAATAGAAAACTAGAATATGAGGGATAAGGGAAAATATTGTGTTTTTTACTTAAATTGAAAAGGAAAACTTGTCGCACACGAAAAATGCAAAAAATGTGTTATGAACGAAAATGAAATGTAAAGAAAAAATCATTGTTCGTTCTTTTTTTCCTCAGTCTCTTTTTCTATACCGCGGCAAATAAAGTCGACAGCCAATTTTTCACTCACATTTAACGCGNCTCAGTCTCTTTTTCTATACCGCGGCAAATAAAGTCGACAGCCAATTTTTCACTCACATTTACCGCGCACAGCTGCGAGCGCGCTTTTTATTTTCTTCTTCCACCTTTTCTCGTCGCACCATTTTACTTATGAANTTCGCAGCTGTGCGCGCTTTTTATTTTCTTCTTCTACCTTTTCTCGTCGCACCATTTTACTTATGAACTTCCTGTTGCCATCATCACCGCCACCAACACCGCCCACTTGCCCATTCACCGCAACCAAGTTAGCTGCGATTCGGTTTCAGTTGCTTCGCTTCAAGAATTTTAAGTGAATTTCATTTTTGGCGAATTCTTTTCTGCTCAACTTTTCCCCTCCCCTTTTCCAACTAACTGCATGCTTGCTCACGCACACACACACACACACACACACACACTTACATATGCCGCTATAAAAAAAGATTCTATCAAGAGGAGATTGAGGGGGGATGTGCGTGCTAACTGCATTCTTGCTTACCGCTGGCTTGCTTGCTCACGCACACACACTCAAGCCGCGAGGAAAAAGTTTCGATCGGAAATAATGGCAAGGAGTGAGTGGGGGGTGCGGGGTGTGTGAGAATCCAGCCAAGCGTACAGAGAGTGCAAAATTAAGGCATTAATGTTAGTTTTATGGATTTTTTTCGGAATTCATTTCATATTAAACTTTNTTCGCGTATTAAACTTTTTTTCTTCCCTTTCTCGCATGCAGTTTTGTGGTGTTAAATTAATGAATGCAAAATTGTTTTTTTTTTTTTTTATTTTTGAAAATATATTAAAGCATTTTTGGCTACGGATGTTGAACCATTTAATCATTTTGTGACTTTTATAAAGAAAAATAGCCGCTGCAACATAAATATGCAAAAATAAACTATGCTTGCAGCGTATAAAAAATATTCGTCAGTTAAAATATTAAATTTCCTTATTGTTGCACATAAAAGAGTTGTACGAAAAGTAACAACATGCAGAAAACAAAAATTCACTGCGAAATCGAATGAAATGCAACAGGGTTACACATATGCAACAGGGTCACTCAAGCACAACGCATAAAAATATAAAGAAACACAAAAGCGGCAAAATGGCGGCGATGACAATGAGCGACAACAAATACATATAAAAGAATAAAACTACAATTTAAAACAAAAAACAAAAGCAAACAAGAAGAAAAAAGGAGAACAAAAAAGAAGAAAACAAAACATTAAGCAAAAACTCATTGCTTTCATAGTAAATGAAAGCATGTCCTTCATGTATTGAAGTGGATTAAAAGCGTGAAATATAAAAGTATTAGGAGGCAAAATGAAAAAAACAAAGACTGAAAGAAAGAAAAAAAGAAATGAATGAATGAATTAAAAACGTAAACGAAACGAAAGAATTGCGTTCGTGTGTGTTAAGAGTTTGGCGTCTTCACTAAACTTCTGTTGAGGCTAAACAATGGCTTTATGCACATACAGCACCGATCGCAAAAATAGTAATGGTTTATTAGTAATATACAAAAAATACTAACAAAAGAAAAAAACAATTCAAACAAACTGGACAATCCAGAGTTTCCAATTTTTCGGACACTAACATTAGAAGTTTGAATTTTTCTTCCGTTATCGAAAAAAGATAAAAACAAAACTGAAATATAAAAATTTTAAAGATAACAAGATCCAGTAATTAGGTCGTTTCGGTAATATGAACAATGTCCTATACAGAAAATAAGAATCTTCAAAGTTTTACGCTACCAGTGAAATCATCCATCAACCTAAAGTTTTGACATTCATTACAATAAAAAGGAATATTATTTTGAGCGCCACTGTTTGCACGCCGCCGCCAAGCCTCGTCGACTGTGTCTGTGTTGTTTTTAATAGCGCTTTTGTCTTACACTTGAAAACGTCTGTGTGCCACCTCAGCTTTATTTTTGTGTTTGTGTTTGTTTTTTGGTTTTTTTTTCTTTTCTCAAGTGATTGCTTTGCATTTGTTAAACTGTATTTTTGCCTCGCATAGCGCGTCTTTGTGCTTGTTTAAATTGCATAGCTTTCTTTTACTTTTTATTCGCTTTTCAATGTTTTTTTTTTCATGTGTGCATTCGTTTGTGTGTGTGCATGTGTATGTGTGTGTGTGTGTGTTTGTGTATTGCAAGCACTCACTTACAAATTGTGTCAATTTGTTTTGTACAACTTGGCTGAGTTTCTTGTGCAGAAAGCAAGGGGGAGAGTGTTCCAGCGGGCAGAGCCATTAAAAGTTTGACAAGACAACTAATTCAGTTGAAGTTGCTATTCGAAACATGCATTCATTTCTTCTTGTTTCTGTTGTTGTCGTTTGCCTCTCACAGCACTTTCAAATACCAATCAATCTTATATTGTATATCGACTTCTTGTTTCCTCGACTGCTGGATTGAGCAGCAAATTTAAATGTTGCTCATACGCACTGAAAGCCCAAGAGAGAAATTCGTTTTTTTTTTATGCTTTTTCCTTTTGCTGTCTATCTTTTGAACGTGCAGCACTTTATTTGCTGTTAAATTTTAGCTTAAAGCAAAACACAATTTTACACTAAAACAGAAGCTCAATATGATTTCATTGTTCTAAACTGCATTACCAAATGTAAACATTATACTGCTGTATGTTTTGTGTATGCAGCATGTAACTTAAGTGTAATTAATATTAGAAATATGGGAATTTTTTTTATTGACAATTTTTGTGATTTGGCATTAATTGCACTATCATTTATAACAATTTTTATGCATTTTTTTTACAGTGTACGCAATATCGCTGCCTAACATTCATGACTCACACACACACACATTCACACGCACACAAAAGCAATGCTCGGCAACGCTTCGTTGCTTGTCAGTGCCATGATTGCCGACAATTGCCTCCGGCGGACGACAATGGCAAATGGCATTGCGCTATCAACAAGCCCGCCTATTTTACGCTTACATTCTTTTTTTTCCATTTTCACTGCTCCCGCACTTCGCTTCGTCCAAGCAGCTGCGTGAGCGTAAGTAACCCTGAGGACACTTTGTGTTTGTTGGTTCGTGCATTGAGTGTTGCGTTTGTGTGTGTGCGTGTGTGTGCCACTACATTCAGCCATCATTCTACAAGAGCCTCAAGTGCAAATATGTTCATTCTACTTCTTCCTTCCTTCTTGTTCTTCGCCTTCTTCTTTTGCCTGTGCCATTTTCACATATTCGTTCATTTTGAAATGTTTGTTTTTTACTTTTTTTTTTCTTGTTCTTCTTCATCATCTTCATTTTTATCATTTTTATTACATCTTTTGTTGCCACAATGAAGATTGATCACTGTTTGTGCAACTAAGCTTGCGCCTTTTTGACATTTGCCCAAACATTTTCGCACTGTCGTTCAATTTACACACTTCCGGCATTTCTGCTTTCATCCTTTTCTCTTTTCTCAATTCTTTACAAAAAATGCATTTCTGTTTAACATGAAAAATGTGAAAATTTATGGCAAATATTTGTTCAATATGTTATAACTCAAGAGTAGAGTACTTAATTGCAACATTGTGTGGCCAGTTGTCTACTTTGTGTGTATGTGTGAGTACTTCAAACTTAAAAAAGTTCAACCTTATATTATAAATTGCATTTTAACAATTAAGCTTTTCATATGCCAACATTTGGCAGTCCTATGTTGTCTGAAGTCAGGAGACCACATATAGCAATGTAGCATTAGAGCTAAATAGTCGTATGTGTTGTGTTGCTGGTATGTCACATAGGTCAAATGTGTATAAAGTGCAAAAAAAAAAAAAGAAATCAAATTTTGTTAGTATTTATGTCAACTTTAAAACACTGAAAATTTCTATTAAAAAGTAAGCGAAATGCATTCAACTATAAATGTAATTCATGCAATTTGCCATTTAATGAACGCTTCATTTTATTTTCATCTTTTGGTCTTTTCATTGCATTTTCGTTATACGCTTGCCCTTTTTTTTTAGGTTTATCTGCCACAACGGCAGCGAAATGCAATTTCCGGTCAGTTGTCACGTCATGGTGACGCGCCATTTACGCTCCGTAACCAACAACATCATGAGGCTATGCTCGACCAAGTTTTAAACCAAGTTGACCAACTGTTGCGTCATTTGATGCCCCAAAACAGACATGGCACGTTGTCATCAAACTGCTAAGCTTTACTTTGCTTGCACGCTATGACATTTTGAGTGAACTCTTGTTAACCTCAAAATTCGGTGCACAGCACAGTCGAATTACAAACACGCCCATTTCACCACCCACTGGCAACACTTTGGCACACTTGTTTTTTTTTCTTTCTTTGTTTTTTGCTCACGGCCGCCGCGCCTTGTGTGGGGCCATCACTCACTGTCGCCCTCGCCATCTCCCTTTCGTTCGACTGCACTATTATACGCGCTGTGTTGTTGTTGTTATTGTTATGCTTGTTAACGCGTAACAGTTTTCCTGTGCATTGAGTTGGCAGCTCTCATCATTGTTTTTTCTGCTACTTTGCTTGTTGATTTTTCATTTTTATTGGAAGTGTAGTGTTGTTGTTGTTGTTCTTGTTTATTTTACTTGTCTCATTTTATTTTACTCTTAAACGCATAACTTGTCACTGAGTTTATTTATGCTGCACGCCTGCCCTACCAACGGCAACTAGAGCAATTTCTATTTGTGTAAAGGGTGCGTCAAAGTTTTGCACTTAACCCAAATACTAGACTGTTGTATGTAACATGTAATGCTACATAACATAAGCGTTTTTCATGTTAACTTTATTCAGTTTAAACAATATTAAAACATTTTCATATTATGAGCNAGCGTTTTTCATGTTAACTTTATTTAGTTGAAACAATATTAAAACATTTTCATATTATGAGCAAAGTAATTGTATTCTTTTTATGATTTTGTTTAATTTTTTATTGACAAATATAGTCGCAGATTATGTCACACCCTGCGGGTTCTACTACCAAGCATGTATGCACGCCTTNCATAATTGTATTCTTTTTGTTTAATTTTTTATTGACAAAGATAGTCGCAGATTATGTCACACCCTGTGGGTTCTACTACCAAGCATGTATGCACGCCTTCAACGCAACGTTGCACATTCTTTTAAGGCAAACAGATACAGAACTTTTGAACAGTTGATTCACCAATACAATCGGCATCATATTTATAACTATTTAAACGACTTATGGACTCAACGTCAATTATGAAGTTCTGTGATAGCACATTGTAAATAACTGTTGCCTCAAACTTCGGCAGACTTGGGGCGGCAATAAACTTGATTCTATATATGTGACGAGGTTTCTTCCCAAAATTCTCTTGTTGTTCGGCGCTCTCAACCGAACGCAATTCAAGTTTCGCACATTCTTGCTCATATTCATTATCAATTAGATAATCATTGATTTCATTAATTATTCTTTTAGCAATTTTTTCCACAATTTTACTTTGCACCGATATGCGCACAAATGACTCACACGTGCACCAGTGGTCACTGATGCCGGCATCGTCGCACGTGCGCTGCTCGGCCACTGTGCGAAAGATGCTGTGACAGCGCGAACAACCATACGGCGCCGCAAACGCATGACCATTTTTTGCATTCAATGACAAGACATGCAAAAGAGTGCTGTGTATGTCATAGGGTGATGTCAAACGATTACGATTGATATTGAGCGCAACTATGAAATCGGGATGTGCGTTTTGAAACCATTGCGGCAACGATATGAAAAACATGGGCAAACGTTCCTCCAAAAAACGACATGACAAATGAGATAAACGACCATAACGCATGCCATGATCACTGAGTAAAAGCACAATACTCTTTTCGAAAACGCCCTCGGCCTCAAGGTCACGCAAATATGTCAAAACACGTTCATCCATGCTTGAAGCTAAATTGAATCCATTGTGACTGAAAGAGTTGAGCCAAAACAAGCCGAAAATCGGCTCATCACGATAGACGTTAATAAACTCCCTTGCATAGTCCAACACATATTCGGCATAGTGTTTGCGCCCACGACAAAAATTGCCACCAGTTCTATTCTCCTTTAATTTCTCTGAAATGGCCACAATAAACGGGCGTAAATAATGATCGGTCGGCGGTCGCTTGAAGCCCAACCTTCCATAATTGAACGTGTTAATGCTGGCATAATCTTCGCCATAGGCTGTGTGATAACCCTGAGCCTTGAAATGATGCCACAAAAATTTGCATTCGTCCAAACCACCTAACGTTGTCGGCTTACAGACATCAATGGCAGCTCTTTCATCGTAACCCGTGAGCAGCGCCATTACATTGGGATAGGTATTGTCGCCCATCTGTTGATTGGCAAAAACAATGATGTTTCATAAAAACTTATTCATTTAGTGCGCTAACTGTTCGTCTGTAACCTTATTGTAGCCCTCCAATTCGTACCAGAGTTGCTTCTTGAGATAGGCGTGCGTCAACGGCATATTGCGCTGGAAGTTGGCGCGCGACAGCGAATCAATGCCAAAGATCAGCACATTCGGATATCGTGTCATCCTTTTAGTTATTGTTGCATTGCTCAATTTCGTACTTGAATTCGAAATCGAATCGTTCTGCACAAATGCAAAGGCTAATTTTTGTACTTTGAGTTTCGACTTGCAGTCAACAATCATCCCATTGATGTGCTTTGGCACAGTAAAATTTTGTTTAAAAGCTACGCAGATTTTTACACTACAATACACATAAGAAAAACAAACAATATTCATTAAGAAAAATATATATAACAACAATTTTCGTGCTTTTTCACATTTGTTGTTTTGTTGATTGATAAACAAACCTCGAAATATTTCTCTATGGCTTTCCAAAATAGTTCCAAAGAGTACATTAAACAGAGTGAGCATAGACAAGTGCAAAGCTAACGAAGCAAAGCAGCGCGCAAAAAAGTAAAAAGTAAATGTGAGCAAACATAAAGCAATGCACTGGATATGTTCTGTTTAAAGCAATTTATATGATTCTGCGCTGTTTTTATCTTAGCCTACATTAAAATATTTATACTAACAACGCCTTAATATCAACATCCTCGCCACGCGCGCGCACAATTCGTCGATAGCAACATTTGACTTGATTTGCCGGTTCACTTGCTTCTTGCGACCATTCGAGTCGATAATGTTGCATATCACGGTCAAAGATCGCACGCACGAAATCCTTATCAGGCGCACATTCATGATATATAGTCGGCTTGTAAATCTCCATGACTTCGTTACTGTAAGGATTCAAGTACGGCATGCGACAATTCGACGTGTACACATAATATTTTTCGCTTTTCGGTGCCGACGTATTCATTACTATTGTTACTTCACGCATTACATTATATTCATCCTCTTTTATTGTATACCACAGCATTACAATAATACAAAATAATACAATGAGAATAAAAATTTTATAAAAATAGTTGGAACGTAATTCCATTCTTAGTGTTATTGCTTTGTTTTTTTTTAGTAATTCGGCAAAATTGCCGAATTGTGTTATTACATTAGACGCATAGCCTACGTTTCGATAAAAAAAAATCTTTAAAAAATCTTAAAATAAGTCAAGCTCATTCATTTATTCAGTTGATTCATGAAATAAAAACGACAAATCATATGCATAAATAACATTTAACATACATACATTCGCCTTTTTTTGATTCGTGGGCGAATGAATTTCAACGATATCTAAATGTTTTTTGTACAACAACTTCAACAGTAGTTTTTGTTGTCTTACTTGTGCACTTTGCTTTATANTTTCAATGAAATTTGTAAATGTCACAACATCGAATGAATTTCAACGATATCTAAATGTTTTTTGTACAACAACTTCAACAGTAGTTTTTGTTGTCTTACTTGTGCACTTTGCTTTATATTTGCTTGTGGGAATCGACGCTCAATTTTAAGCGCAGCCTAAAAAAATGGAATAATAAATTACATGCTCTCTCGAATTTCTGAGAGACTTCGCATTACGTATACAACAACAAATAAGAAGATGAAAAAATTTGAAAAAAAAAAAAAAATAAAATGAAAACCCAATATCAAGCATAATATATATTTTCATCGTTTTCCATTTATGCTCTATTCTAAATTCGATCTTACATGTCAGATAAGTTTATTCTCTGCATATCGCAATGGTAACTTAAGTTGCTTAGCGAGCACTTATGACATACGCCAGTCTAGCGTTCAAAAATCAATTGTGTTAGGCCCTATCACAGTGATTTTAAGATAGGACCTAAAAAGAGCTGTACTTATTATTTTAGCCATGTGTATATACATGAGTACGTATAACTTTTTTATAACACTTTTTTATGCGGCAAATTTATGGAAAGTCGTCATGGGAAATTGTCATGCATCAACAACAACAAATCACAAATCAAATCAAACTGCACAGTTTTTAGGGAACTGTTTGTATTCTTTAGTTTTTTAACAATCTAAAAGCGATTGTTTATGCATTTTCTATTCTCGAGAGCTGTTCTCGTTTCCTCCGTCTCTATTTCTTTATTTTTTTGATTTCATTTATTCTTTATTGTTTTTTTTATGATTATGACAAACCCAAGGACACACACACAACGCAGCTTATTTAACTAAGTTGCAACTAAAATGCCTGTTTCGTTGTGCCAATTTCTCGGATACATTTTGTTCAATAACAAAATTATGAATAAATACGTGCTTCAATGTATCAAATTAGCTAATAAACGTACATATGACCGGCTACTTAATCTTATACCGCTCTCCCGCTCTCGCACGTGTCCTATAGGACTTTCTGTTTGTTGTCTGAACTTTCCTAATTGAGTTTACCGGCATGAGTAAACGTGCAAATTAAATCATGCTGTGCATTTAATTACATTTCAAAAGATGTCTTTATTGGATTTTCGAGTTCGTTGGCTGCGCTTTCGTTATCCTTACTTTTCGTTCATTCATTCATTTCGTTTCGTTTATTTCACTCACTCACTCACTCACTCGCACGTACGTTCGTTCCTTTTGTACGTTTCAATAGTAACGGGCCGCGCAAAAATCGTGCTGCATTGTGCTGGCGCGCAATTAGTGCGTCTGTCAATTTGCACTCGTTTTGCGTGACAGGTCATTGTAGCCATTGTTGTTGTTCTTGTTGCTGTTGCTGTTACTGCTGTTGCTGCTGCTTTCGACTTTAATTGCATTTACGTGCGCACGGAATTTGGCTAAAGCAAAGCAACGCCAACGCATGTGTTAACAGAAGACTTGGAAAAGAAATTTTTTTTGCTATGCTTCATGAACGGAAGCAGTAAATTAATACCAGACGAAAGCATACATAATGTTAAGCGAATAACTCGAGGCTTTCATCATTTATTTTCATAATTAAAGTAAATATCAAATTATGTGCGATTAATTCGGTCAAGTATTGTATGTAAAGTAAGACTTGCATTTGCACTGCATTTATGAAGCATTAAACTCTACAAAGGGTAAAGCGTTCAAGTAATTTGAGAGTTTTGACCAAATTTGCAGTAAAGTTTGTTCTTAATGATAAGTATGCCTACGTTGCCTGGGGCTACACACGTCATACAACAATTTAGCATTAAACTGCCGCATGTGTTGTGTGTGCGCTATTAAACATGTGCACTAAGAATAATGTTCGTATGGAACTATGGAAATGAAAAAAAATGTGTTTGCCGTTTTAAATTGCATGTAGCTTAGCTCATAATTCACACGAAAAGTTGCACTTTGCAATTTAGACAATCTTTATGACTGTTTATATGTTTGAGTACTAGTTTGCCTTCCCACCCAAAAGCAACAAACTTTGCTATGTGTATTTATAGCATAAAAGTTTTTCACTTAAAACGTAACAAAAATTAAAAAACGACAACGAAAATCGAAAAAATACACAGCAAACAAGATAGAGCATAAGTCTGTCACTTAGAAAAATATGTCTTAAAAAATATATATATACGTACTTATACAAGTAATTCTCATTCCTCTTTACAGAATCAAATATAGCANCATATATATTCACGTACTTATACAAGTAATTCTCATTCCTCTTTACAGAATCAAATATAGCAACTTACCCACCGAAATGTGCTCCATCAAACAAAGCCAACAACCACAAATGTTGCTGATGCCATTGTTGTTGCTATTACCGACATTGGCGTTACTAAGCGATTCCGCAGCATCGATGACAACAACATCGACCACCTGTGGACCAAATTTTCCGGCCGCTTGCATTTGCGGCCGTGAGTTGTACGAGAGTCGCGTTCAGTATATTGTCAACTGTACCAATGCGGGCTTGCATAACACAAGTGTGCTCGAATTTATGCCAGACGAAGTGGAAATACTTATATTCACGGGCAATCAAATAGAGGAACTACCGTGGAATGTCTTCGGCTCGATCAATGATTACAACAAACTGAAAATAGTCGATATGAGTAACAATCATATACGTGAAATACGGGGCAAATCATACCACCATGTCTCGAATGTTGAGCGTTTGATACTCAATCACAATAATCTGAGCATTTCACGTTTCGAGGACGAAGTTAATCATCATCATCCGCGTGTATTCTCGAACTTTTTGAATCTGCAGAGCTTACACTTGACGGACGCGTTTGAAGATAACAGTTCGCCGCAACTGAGCGAGGACTTGCACGACATCTTCGTCAATAGTCAGCTGGTCAAGTTGCAAAAATTACATCTCGAACAAAACGAAATAACGCATTTCAAGGATCGCAATGTCTTTTGTGATCTCCCCAATTTGCGTGATTTGCATTTGGGTGATAATTTGTTGAAGGACATAAATTTTGAGGTGCGCTGTTTGAAGAATTTACGTTTTCTCGATTTGGAACGCAACAAGTTTGAGTTTGTGAAACCAAGCGACATGCGTTTGCTGAACGAGTTGGAAGAGCGTGTCAACCGCTCGGTGAATTTGATCGTCGATTTTGGCTTGAATCCATTTGTGTGCGATTGTCGCATTAGTCCTTTTCGCACGTGGCTAGAGTCGACAAAGGTGACGGTACGCAACAAGGAGAATTTAATATGCTATCAGGATGAGTCGGCCGCTTTGCACATTATGCAAATGGACATGGATGGCAAATGTGCAGCGGCCATTGCGGCGGCAGCATCTTTTTTCAATACTGACGCGGGCGAGTCACGGTACGGTACATTGCCGTTGCACGGTACTGAAGTCTCTGGCCATACAGCAACTCTTATTTTCATGCTGATCGTACTGAGCATGATTTTATTGGGGCTCATTGTTGCTTTACTGTACGTTACGCGCGATCGCTTAAAATACATGATTACGCCGGTATTTGATAATGTTGCAAAAAAAGTGCAGTATACGTCAATTCGCGATGAAGATTGTCCGGAAGTGCACGTTTAAACGTTTGATGTTGACATTGATTGGATGGCCGGTTAAGTTTGAAATAGCTTAGCTGTTGGTAGCACTCTGTAACCCAACATTAACACATATTGGATACACCACGGCATACGCGCACATTTATTGTTTAACTAGGCTTCACTGTCTTATGTTTTCTGTGCGCGCTAATTAACAAGGCAGTATTTAATATTGGCATCAATATCCGTTAATGCTACCGTCTCTTCTTCTTTGTCGTCACATTTACACACACTTACACATTGAATTATGAACATTTTGCCATTCACAGCGCAAGTGGCCATTTCGATTGATTCGATTAATACGTGCCATTCAAACTTTAAAGTAACAGTAACGGAAAGGAAGTAAAATGGTTTTTCAAAACTTACACATGTGTCGTACATTAATATAAAACATATCATTTGTAAAACTTTTTATTTAATAAAAACTCACAACAAAACGTATACATACAAAAATAATATATATAAATAAAAAGTTTGTATTGTTTGTAGAACTTAAGTACATAAGTAAAAATTGTTGCATTTAAAACCAAGATTAAAACCCACAGCGCGAGAATATTGAATTGAAAAGGCAAAAATCTTAAAACAAATTTAGCTGGTTTAGAAAAATACACTTGCATAGTCTGATATGCGTTTTAATTAAAAATAAATTAACTTTTCGAAAGGCAACCAGACCATGTAGAGCAACAACAACAACACTTTAGTGTTATCTGTGATTTAAGTTTAGTAGCTTTACTTTGTTAAAATCAATTAATGCATTAATGCAAGAAATTCAATTTAATAAACACACACGCATACATATGTACGTATATTTGTTTGACTATACTAAAATACGTTACAAATCTTGAAAATGATTTCAAATGTTATCTATAATATTATTATAACATACTTACATTTTTAGCAATTTAATAATGACTATTTTTCAGTTTATGTAATTAACATATTTTATTTTATTATTTTTTTTAATAAAAACATAAAAATTAATATCCAAATTGTTTTAATTTTGCTCTGGTAATAGTCGTAAGTTTAAAAGGCATAACCAAAGTATATGTACATATATATTTATATATTCTTGATCAACATCAACAAACCAATCGACAAAGTTACTTAGATCGGTGTAACTCTGTGAGGTTTACGGGCAACGGCGCAGCTTATAATTTATTTAATTATTATACCTTTACAAAACAATAAGTCTTCGAAAAATACACTGAATGATAATATACAAAAATACATGTCGTGGAGAAGATGATGTCGATAAGTTTTTTGTAAAGACCCGTAACGATGTACTGGATGCAAACATATTTTTATGTTTTAGTACTAAGAATGGTAAGTAAAATAGCTCAATATTTACGCAAAATGTGTTTTTACTAAACATGCACGTTATTGAATTAATAAATTATTCATCGTAATGTTGCCCAACGAACGGAGGTCCCTTAATTAATGCCAGCATTGATGTATAATTTATTTTTAGCACAATTATTGAATTTTGCACAAATTCAAATTCAAATCTGTTATGAAAAAAAAAATCGGACATTCGAAAGTTTTGAAATCGATTACAGCTTTTAGAAGTGTTGCCACTTCTGCCTTTCTCCAAAAAGTTTTATTTTTAGCATAGAAGATTTTGTATATTGTGCAAATGCCAATTAATTTCACCAATTCAAAAGAGCGGCGATCTGTTGATGAAAAAACATGCCTGCTGGCTGGTCGCTAAGAAATTCCTGGCTGCCTAATCAGCAATTTTCCAATGTTGGTCATGGTCTAGTTGTTACAAATATTTCATCGCCAATTTGAAAAAGGTTGGTAAAACTGTGAATTGCAGTAATTCAAGAAGAAGGAAAAACACAAAAAGCAGATGTTCCAGCGGCAAAAAGTGTCAAATGACGCAAAAGTGTCAGAAAAGCGAAAGAAGAAGACACCAAAAGTGAAAGAAGAAGACGAATACCGTGTTCCGAAAATTGCCTTAAATTTAAGGCAGGTAACAAATCCCCAACAAGTGCAAGGGATATGCGCTAAACCAAAACTGCAACATCGTTTCATAATAGAGTCACAACAGCAAAAACAACAACAACAGCGGAACGTGTGTTTGGAAGAAAAAAAAAATAAACTACATTTTTAAACTTGATTTTTTTTTGCAAGGCACTTGCTTATTTTTTATTGTTTTGAAAGTAATAAAATAAAAATAAATTTAAAATGCAAAAGAAACGTGTTAATGCTGGCAATTTTCTTGACAAAATCCATCGTGGCGCGGTTATTGCGGTTTGCGGTCGACAACTTTTTGATTTAAAAAGTCATAAACAGATAACGTTGTTAAACAATTAACACATGAAAGCTGGCCCAATATAAAAGCGTAGATAAAATTAAAATCTACGCAGTCGAACCTTTAACAAGTACAATTCACCAATTTCTAACATATTTTAAAGCTAATATTGAGCACCATCAAGTCGAGCTTCACAAAGTTTTGTCTGGTTTTGCCTAATTTCTTGTTTTGTGTTTTTTTGTTAGTTTAATTTATTGTAATTTGATTCAAATTCTACTATTTACATACGTCGTCATTTAAACGATTGCATCTGTCTTCATTATTTGCGTTTGTATGTATGTATGTGTGTATTTTATAAAAAGTTTAATCATTTTGGTTGACTTCAAGTTTTGCAAAAGCGACAAATTCACTGTTCATTATGCAACACAGACTATAAGAAATTGCTTAATTCTATCAAAATAAACCTTAAATTAGTAACGAATGCATTTAATACTGTGATTAAAAACAATAATTTCATAATATACAACAAGAAGCAAATGTGTGTATTGTTATCAATGAATACGAATCAAACTAAAGGGGTTCTGATAAGCCAAAAAATGAAATATCATCTTTTTTGTTACATATGTACGTAGATGTTCGGGTCCATAACAAGGTCTCGTTTGTTCCAAGCTCGTCAACATAAGCTAAAAGAACAAATCCAGTTTAACCGTCATCAACGCACTACGGCCGTCGCAAATATGGAAAAATTTGACCTACCAAAGCGTCTGCAGGGCAGCGCGCCTAGCGTATGGAATGAGTACATAACATTAGCTATGCAGTACAAGCCACTCAACTTGGGCCAAGGCTTTCCAGACGATGCTGCGCCTCAATATGTAACAGACGCACTAGTTGAAATTGGAAAGAGTGACAATCCGATGCTGCACCAGTATGCACGTGGTTTCGTAAGTCGCATTTTATACACATTACAATTACTTTGCTTCATATTTAAAATGTTTAGGGTCATGTTCGCCTGGTACAAGCTATTGCCAAGCTGTACAACGGCCTTATAGGACGGGAACTAAATCCGCTGACAGAGGTGCTAATCACATCGGGCGCTTATGAGGCACTGTTTTCATCAATTATGGGCCACGTTGACGAAGGTGATGAGGTTATCATAATTGAACCTTTTTTCGATTGTTACGAGCCAATGGTTAAGATGGCCGGTGGCATTCCAAAATTTATACCACTGAAACTGGTAAATCTCATTACATGGCTGACCATCCAAAAAAAAAAAACAAACAAAATTTCGACCATTAATTTCTTTTTAGCGCAAAACGGATGGTCCAATTAGTTCAGCTGATTGGCAATTGGATGATGCTGAGTTCGAAAAACTTTTCAACGGAAAAACGAAAATGATTATTTTGAATACGCCACACAACCCAATTGGCAAAGTCTTTAATCGCAAAGAATTAGAGCGAATTGCTGAATTATGCAAAAAGTGGAATGTTCTGTGCCTTTCAGACGAAGTCTACGAGTGGCTCGTTTTTGATGGTGCTGAACATATACGAATCTGCACGTTGCCTGGCATGTGGGAACGCACTATAACAATTGGATCTGCTGGCAAGACATTCTCCGTAACCGGTTGGAAGACTGGCTGGGCCTATGGGCCCGCCAATTTAATTACTAATCTTCAAATGGTACATCAGAACTCTGTATATACTTGTCCTACACCTCTACAGGAAGCTGTGGCGCGCAGTTTTGAGTATGAGTTGAAGCGCCTCAATACACCAGAATGCTATTTTCAAAGTCTTCCACAGGAATTGAAGGTGAAAAGGGATTTCATGGCCAAATTCTTAACGGATGCAGGTATGCGACCAACTATACCGGAAGGTGGCTATTTTATGTTAGCTGATTGGTCAAAACTAGCCGACAAAATTGATATCAACACCGAAACAGACAAATATCGAGATTACAAGTTTACAAAGTGGATGACTAAAAACATGGGACTGCAGGGCATACCGCCAAGTGCATTTTACAGTGTTCCCAACAAGCACTTGGGCGAGGATTTTGTTCGTTATTGTTTTATTAAAAAACAAGAAAACCTTGATAAGGCAGCTCAGCTTTTGCAAAAATGGAAACATTGATCACTGATTTTTCCAAAAAAAAAAAAATATACGAATGTTTTGTAC
>JXPM01010294.1:0-13127 GCA_001014415.1 Phortica variegata
GTTTAGTAATCAATAAGCAATGCGAACAAAAATCACCTTGTGACATAACTCTTGAACCAAGATTAATTTATATTTCTTAAATTCATTTACATATTTACACATGTGCAAAAGATTTCCATCGTTCTCAGAGCGAGAAAGTCTCATTTTGAGCGGGAAACTGTATTCCTTTATATTTCGTTCGCTTTTTAATTTAATTTTCGAGATTTTTGATTTCTTATTGGGAAACGGACTAAGATGAATAATAGAAGCAGCCATTTAGTTCGGAAACAAAAATCGGTTGTTATCGAGGCCTTCTTCGGTTGTGAAATGAGGAATGTTTGTAAGAACCTCGAGATGAGCAGATCAGAAAATCCTTTTGGTCTCATAAACATATTTGGAACGCAGGGTATGAACTATTCGTGGCAAGTTTTAGAATACACATGTTCGGACGGACGAACGGACAGACAGGCAGACGGACGGAAAGACACACAGCGTATTCATAAGGGAATATATGTACATACACTGACTGCAAAAAGGCAACAACGGCTACTATTATATAAATAAACCGAGACTGGGGCTATGCCTGGTGCTGTGGACTGGGGTGTTCAAGTGTTCTGTTCTGTTCTGTTCGGTTTGGTTATCTTTTGGTTGTTGTGTTTGAAGCGTTGCTGCTGTCGCTGTCGTTGCCGTTGTGGCTCCCATTTCGCGCCACTGCGCTCCCGCTTGTAGGAAACGATTTGCTTTGCTGCCGCGCTGTCTGCACTCGATGCGGCCTGCAATAATGCCTGCAATGCTCTTCGCTCCGCTTCGCTTCATCTCATCATGACGTACACGTATCACGTCTTGCGAGCAATTCTTGCTGCCTGGCTAACAATTCCACATTAAAAAATCGACAACACTCCACGATGTGGCGGGGCGGGGCGAGGTGAGGCGTGGCAAGGAGGTGTAGTGCAACGTGGTGTGGAATGGCGCTGCGTTGCTGATTGCGACTCTTGCTGAGTCTGCCATGGAGAGAACCTGTTTCTTTAAACAATCATCTACTAAAAATACGATGCACAAGCAGATGCACACACACATGCACACACACACGGGAATGGGAATATAGAAACGCACAAACAGATACTACGAGCATATCAAGCACTCAGGCAGGCAGCAGCAGGCAAACAAACAGTGATCTATAGACACACTCACACGCACACTCCCAACGCCATACGCAAGTATACACACACTGTTGTATCTGTGTTGGCTGTGTGGCGCTTTGTGTGCCCAACAAAAATGTCGGTGATCGTGTCGTTTGTCGGTTGATGTCGACGCCGATGACAAAGAGGGCAGCGGAAACAAAGAATGTGTAGAACGGCGGTCGATCACTGTGTTGGTGTGGCGCGGTCGGTGAGGCGCTAACACGATGCTTGCCAGTTTGTCTGCCAGTGCGCCAGCCAGCTTGGCTGCCAAGCCAAAAATGCTATTTTCCCAATCCGCCGAGCCGTCCCCCTTGCTGCCTACAACTGATCACTCGTTCGGTGAGTTTGCTCTCTCCGTTCCGTTCCATTCCATTCTTCATGTGCTCTGCTGTGCTGTGCTGTGTTGTTTTGTTTTGTTTTCATTTGACTCTTTGATCGCATGTAGGCGCATTTGGTTGCTCTCTGTTTTTCTCTTATTTAAGAACCTGTACGTACTTATGTACATACATATACATACATACATATGTGTAGACATGAGTGTGTGTGTAAGTGTCGTGCACTGTGTTGGTGGGAGATCTGAGCTCAACCGGAGAGTTAAGCAAGCTGGATCCCCCCAAGTCCACCTGTGTCGCACACCGACGCTTTTTACGATTTAGCATGTCTCGTATCGTATCGAATTGTCTTGATTTGCTTATTTTGTTATGTTTTATTATTTTTTTCTTGTTTGTTTTCTTTTTGTTTTTTGCTTGGTTTCAATTCAATTTCAGCTTAAATGGAATTGACGGCTCCGATCAAGTGATGCGAGCAAACGGGCCTCTGCCAAACGAAATAAATCCAAGTCAAGTCAAGCAGGCCAACTCGAGTCACACGTGGCGTTGCCTGCGCCCGCGCCCCAGAGCACCTACCTGTATATACATACACACATACATATGATGAACGGCTGACTGAGCGAGTGAGTGAGTGAGCACAAAACACCTGAAACTGAACTTAGAAGTTAAGGCTACGATTCTTACACTGTCACACACACACACATACATACATGCGTCACATATCAAAATATACATTCTCAAACATATATCGTGTGTGTGTGTGTGAATGGCTGGATACCATTCATCCATCTACATGCTTTTGAAGTATATTGAGTTAACGCAAAGTTCGTACAGAGCCGGGCGGAGACAGATGACTAGGCCGTATTTAGTTGCCTTGGTCGTTCTTCGCTTAATAAGGACGTACCGCTGAACGGATAGGCAGACGGCCGGCCGGTCAAACGAAATCAGGATACAAGAAATATCATTTCTCGGAAATGTTCATAAAAGTTAAAAATCATTCTTTCGTTTTTATACATTTACATGTACTCCTCTTCTCCATTGTATCTCTCTCTCTCTCTCTCTCTCTATCTCACTCTTTGCCTTTCACTAGCACTCTCTTCAAGTTTATTTTGTCGCTCTTTCGGCTCTCGCACTTCGCCCTTGCCTTTCTGCCTTCGCACAATAATAAGAATTCACCCTTCTTCATACACCCTTTGCCACAGGCATGAGAATGTTTTTCTGTTTTATTGCCAATTAGTTCCACCATTCGTTGATAGTCAAGCAAAAAAGGCATCCCGAAACTGAGACCCAAACTTAAAAGGAGCGCCTGGTCCAATGTCAGCTGACGATCTTTTTTCGCTTCAATTCTAAGTATTAAAGTCCACTACAAGAACTCACATAATTTACGCAAAGGTTTCACATTTAAGTGTTTACTTCATTTAAGCATTTTTAAAGAGCTTCGGACAAAGTCATTAAATAGAGGAACTAGTCATGCTACATAGATATTCAACTTGAAATACACCCATGTGCCACAAGAGGCAATACGAACGAATTCTGCTGTCGATTCTGCATAAAAAGATGCTACGAATGTCTCAGCTTCTTTGAACCAGGCACTTGATCAGAGATCATTTCCGTAATTTCTCAATAAACTACATACATACATACATACATATGTAAGTTAAACATCTTTATTCCTATAAAGTTGGAATTCGAGTCTGTTCCTCCCAGAATATCGACCAGTTCACGATGAGCTCTTAAACTTGACTGTTCCCATGATCTTATTTTACATACATACATAAATAAATATTATGATTTAGATATAGGTATATATATACATTTATGTATATACATATATGCATATGGAGATCCTGAATCGCTTTTCATGTACTTTTGTACATAATTAAAAAGTATCTCTTCAATGAGAGCCCATAAAGAAGCTGTCCGTTGTATACTCGTTGGACTTGTTAAGGCGCCAATATAACCATATAGAAATGATGTGATTAAATTTTAATTTATTAGATTGTGACTAAAATATTGAATGCCAGAGGCCATGAGTGGTAAACTGCCTGGACGATTGACAGAGAATAGAGACATTGATTTTCTACACTCGCCCCCGCTCCGCTGAAACAATATACTCGTACAATTTCAAAATACTCGCAAAAAAGGTCAAAGGGCAGAATGCGAAAACGCCGATCAATTCGATGGCAACGTCGATGAGTGTGTCTATAATTTCCGGTACTGAACTGAACTGATCATTGATTGCTTGTTTATTTAGTCAAGTGGAATTATGCATTACTAATTGTGATCGGTCGGTCATCATACGATGAGAAAAAGTATGAAATAAAAGTTAAGCGAGTAGCGTATAACAACAACAACGAAACAGAGAAATAAAAAAAATGTGGAATGGAAGAAAAAACAAAGCGAAAACGTTTGAAGTGCGCCGACAACGTCAACGTCAGCAACGACAACAACGACGACTAACGCGATTGATAAGTAAAGCGCGGGTATGCGATTCGTGTGTGGGTCGTCGTTGCGATCGGGGCAAGGCGCGGCATGTGTGTGCACGTTTGTGATCCCTGACCGACTGCCGACCGATATGAATGACACTGATGGTGAAGTGAGACGCAGTGGAAGGTATCACGCAGTAGCGACGACACAAGGCACAAAACAGCAAGCAGAGTTGAGCAGCGAACACGATTGCCGTTCTGAGGGCTGTTTACACTATCAGTCAACGACGACAAACTTCACTTGGCAATTGTAAACAGCCAACAAAGTGTCATTGTCGGAGAAAATCGTTAATTATAATAATAAGAAAAAGTTGTCTCAGCTCAAAGAGTGACTAAGAAATGTTCGCAGTCCGTTCACAAATGCATAAACAGCCCTTAAGAAAGAGGCTTTGGTGTTCTTTTTGTTTTTTTTATTACCGCCATTTAATGTTTATGACAAACAAATATACATATGAATATAAAAACGAAATTAATTAGTTTTTGCATAGTTTTTGTTTTTTTTGTTTTTGGTTTTTTGTGAGGCCATAAAGNATACTCGCGAGTATAGGAAAATGAGGTTTTGCCCGCCTCTGCCATAAAGGATTCGTTGTGATTGCACCTCACTTCTCCGTTCTCTGTTGTCCGCTGTCTTGTAAGCATCTCAAAGGATTATCAATCGTTAGTCAACATTGTTGTTCTTCTTGCATTTTAGGCTGTTGTCTTTGGTAGTTTTCCATGCTTTCGTCAAACCCTTTTCCCCTTTGGCAACCATTGTTAGAGAGAAAACAAGTAGCCCAAAACATATGATCGTTTCGTTGAAAGGCGTGATCGGCATCAAGAGAAGAAGAAGCATTCGTAAGAAACCAGCACCGACAGCGGCAGCGGCAGCGGCAGCACAAAAAGCCGTAAACCGGACGAAATGCACTCAAATAATAAGTGAATTCGCTGAAGTTGTTTCGTGGCGTTGATGTTGTTGTTTTTCGTCTTCTTTTTCTTAGCCGCTGGCGTCTACATTTGGCCGCCGACAGCAGCCGCAATACGACACAACAACAACAAAAACAAATGCTTGGCTTGCTTCTTTATAATCCTGACGCTTGGTCGGCCGGTCATGTCTTTTTTTTCGTTTTTTTACGTTTGTTCGTTCGTGCATTCGTTTTTTTCCTCTGAATGTATGTATGTATGAACGCATGTGTGACTTTGAGTATGCGCCTCTTTTCTTGCTACGCAGACAGACCGGCGGCGGCGCTGGCAGAAGTCGTTTTTCTTCTTCTTTTTAACTCGTTTTTTTTTTGTTATTGTTGTTGGTTTATCGTTAATGCTTGCTGCCCTTAACTCCACTCTGCCAACGCTAGCTACTAACTCTTTCGCCTCTCCTCCACACCTCCCACGGTTACTTGTTCTGCTCACCTCTCTCGCTCTCTGTGTATCACATACACTATCGATCAATGCAGGTACGCCTATGTATGAGTGTGCATGTGTATGAACTTCGATGTCGTTTTTTTTGGTTGCTTTTTTGTTAATTTTTTTCTTACTTATTTTTTGTCGGAATTCTCTTTTTATTTCACTTTTGATAAATCGATTTAGTTGATTTGACCTGACTGAGCGAGAAATTCTTTTGGCTCGATTGAAATGGTCTGTTGTTGGTTTCTACTTGGAACTGCAAATCAAGCGTTATTTATTTTTTTGTTTTTTGTTTTTGTTTTTTTCAAGCAAAAATTCAACAAAAATAATCATCAGAACATGAAAAACTGATTTCGGTTTTGACGAATGATTAATACATATTTCATACATAATTCTTCATAAGCGAACTAACTGCGCTGCTTCATCTAAATGCATGGGAAATCAGAACCAGAGTGGTAGAGAGGGAGAGAGAGAGAGAGTGAGTGTAAGTCACGCATTGGTTGGCTGAAAGTTTGTTGCGGTTTTTGTGTGGGGTAGGTGTAGGGTAAGTGTAAGTCAGATGGATGCGCCTGGCGCAGCGTTGTAGCCGAGAGGCGAAGAGGAGGGCTGTCGATCACAACGTGTTGACACATCGCGCATACGTAACGTATTGCCGCATGAAATGAGCACGCTTGCTCCGGCCGCATCTTTGCGAGAATACCCTACACTATACCCAAGCCCAAGCCTAGAAACATCGCGCACACGCCAACGCATTCAGTGACTGACTCACGACTACACTATGCTACACAAACAAGTACACTACACTACACCCACTTGCACATTCACATCGAGTATAGACACTCACACACACACACACACAAACAACCACACAAAAAAAGGTAAATTCAATGCACGAACCATAAAAAAACGAAAAAATGAGAAGAAGCAATGAGAAAACAAAATGAAGCAAACACCGTGTATTCGTGTTCTACCCACCATGCACAGTGGGGCGACATGTGAGACCAAACTTGTAATTTTCGTTTTTTGAAATTTTGTTTTTTTTCTCCTTTTTTGTTTTGTTTTTTTATTATGAATGAAGAATTTGTATATTAAATATACATTTTTGCTCACATGAATTTTTAGAAAAGCATTTAAATTGAAATTACATATATTTTTGACATAAGGAGGAAGAATGGCGAACGAACTTGATTGTGTGCGCCAAGCCACAGTGCAGCGCCACGAACAGAATCGATGAGCGACATCAGCATTAACATAAGAGCGCGCAACAGTTGATTTGTGCTCTTCTCTGTGTTCGAGTGCGTGTGTGTGTGTGTGTGTGTATCTGATAGTGCTGTTGTGTATATCGGTGCGAGCTGCTCTTGTGTGATTGTGTGAGTTGTGTGTGCCTCAATAGAGCCAGAATGTCTGGCAACATACGACTAAGTAGCGGGGACATACAGATGGATGCACAGTGGCGGCAACTCATACAACAACAACAACAACAACAACACAGTAAATGCTGCTACCTTTGCTTTTATACTTTTGTTCAAATTTCTGTTTCTTTTTTTACTTGTTAAGTCATGAAAATTTTGTATCTGAAGTTTTTTTTTTTGGTTTTTTGTTTTTTAAAATCAAGTTTGTGGCAACAAACCAACACAGCTACATAAGCTAAGGCAACGAAAAGGCCGTGCCAGAAATCGCCCGTCACCTCCCCCGCGCACATTTAGTTTGGCTCGCACCCACAAAACCGTCAGCTAGCCAACGCTGTCGTCGTCGTCGTCAGTTCGTCTACTATAAAGCAAAGCAAAGCAAAATCAGGCAACGAAACAGAAACGATAAAACAGCAACAACAACAACGAATAAACTCAAAAATATGTCCAACAAGTAATCGAGCCAAAGCCGGTACGACACACAAACAAATACACGCACACAAAGGTTGACGGGCGCGCGCGCGATCAGCTCAGCAACACACACGCATACATTCATATATCAGCAGAAAACAACAACAACAACTGTTAGAACTCAAGCAAGCGCACCACACTCGGAGACAATATGTCGTCGTCGCGTCTGTCTAGCCATCCGCCTGTCAGTATGTATGCCTGCTTGGTTTGCCGACTGACCGACCAGCCGACCGACCGACGATTCATTTGTCCACTCAGCCGCCCGCTCGTCTAACCACTTGTCTTCAGTCCACTACTGACGATGATTCGTTTGTTTAATGCGTTCATTCCTAAGTCTGTGACTATATACATGTGTATGTGTGTATGAGTCTGCCTGCCGATTCAAGTGCCTCTTTTTTTTACTCTCCGCACGAGTATAAATGTGATGTATGTGCATATATACGATTTACTCACTCACTCTCGCATACGCTCACTTGCTCATACGAATCGCTTTGCTTATTCGTTCGCTCGGTCTTCGTTCATTCATGCGCGTGTTCGTGCGTTCGCTGTTGTTGTTGTTTTCGTTTTTATTGTTGTTGTAGTCTCTTTGAGTGTGCACCACGAACATGGCAGCCGAAACGTCGTCGCTGCGTCCACCACAGCAGCAAGCAACACACACACACACACAGTCGTTTTCGTTGTGTGCGTTGTATCGTGTCGGCCAGTCTAGAACGTATCTTCAAACTAGAACGCCAGAACAATTGTGTTTTGGATTCCCTTCCGTTCGGATCGCGAGTTATGAAAGCGCTGCTCTTACCATCGATGTCAACACCGTCAACGCGCTCAGCTCAGTTTCAGTTCAATTTAGTTTGGTTTTTTCGTTCGTTCCGTACGGCACACACGCCGCAGACACACACACACAGGCACAGACACACGCGGTGTTCGTACGTTTATTTCACTCGTTTTGTGTCGCGCCAGTCTGCTTGCCTGCCTGCCTTCGTACTTGTTTGCTCGCTCGCTGGCTGGCTTGCTCGCTTGCTTGCTCAACGTAGAACAATTTCAATTCAATTTCATAACCGTGAAGAACAAATGACCAGACTGAGGAGCGCAGTGTCGAAACTATTTTGAGTGGGAACATTTCAGATGCAATTTTCGAGCGCTACAAAAAGCACATTTTTCCACTAAACAAGAATTGTGTTAATTTGTTTTTTTTTCGTTGTGTTTTTTTTTACTCGGTTTTTTTGTTAATTTTAAAACAAATGCAAACGTGAAAAATATGCACAAAAAGCAACAATAAAACAACATCAACAACAACAACATAAAAAAGTGATATGTGAACTAAAAACACAAAAATGAACATAAAAATAAAAACTGAACAAGAAAACGTATACTTTATATAAAATATATAGACATTTTAAGAAGGATTATTTTGTTGAAGATTTCAAAAAGAAAGCAACAGAAACAAGTGCCTAAAAGTAATAAACAGATACATATATACATACATATATATATATATAATTTTATAGAGTGCAACTATTGTTGTTAATAAGTATACAAAAAAACAAAAACAAATTCTTAACTAATCAAACAAAAAGACAAAAGAGCGAACCTAAAAATATTCAAAGTGCGCTGAAAAAATACAAAAAGTTATTACATAAATAAATATACTGTTTAACTCATACAAGTGTATTCAAATAAGAAACAAAACTGCACTAATCATGGATATAACAGAACATAGTTCGATAATCAAGAACCAGAGTCAGAGTAACGGCAGCGTTGAAGATTATACATCAGCGGTTGCCGCAGCTACCGCCGCTGCCTTTAGTTTTAGCAGCAACAACAGCAGCTGCAGCAACAACAACAACAATCACACAGTCAGCCATAGAAGTCTCCACAGAGAAAGCTCCAGCAGCATTAAACAGGAGGAGTGCAAATCACAGCCACAGTCTCAGTACAGAATAAGCAGCGGCAACAGCAAATCCGCCTCAACTGCCATCGCCTCTGCACAGATAACAACAACAACAGCGGCGGCAACAAATCAATGTGCTGATGGGAGCAGCAGTGGCGCTGGCGCTGGCGGCCAGGAGACCGGCAGTGGGGGCGCCGCAACAGGTGCCAATGCGAACAGCAGCCCGAAAATGGGCTCACGTCGGATTTTCACGCCGCAATTCAAGCTGCAGGTGCTGGAGTCGTATCGCAACGACAACGACTGCAAGGGCAACCAACGCGCCACCGCACGCAAGTACAACATACATCGTCGCCAGATCCAAAAGTGGCTGCAGTGCGAATCGAATTTGCGCTCCTCGGTGGCCAACATCAATCAGAGCAATGTGAAGCATCAGTTTCACAACATAAGCCATCATCACCACCATCAGCAGCAGCAGCAGCAACTACAGATGCATCAGCACGCCCACCTCCAACAGACGCCACAGGCAGCTGGCGCGGTCACGCAACTGCACCATCAGCTGCCACCTCCGCCGCCGCCGCCATTGCCGTTGCCATTGCCGTTGCCGCACCATCACCACCATCATCTCCATCAGCAGCAGCAGCAACACCATCATCAGCTGCAGNATCTCCATCAGCAGCAGCAGCAGCAACACCATCATCAGCTGCAGCTGCATGCCGCGGCCGCTGCAGCCGCCGCACACTTTGCGCCTGCGACGGCACCGCCATTACCACATGCGCACGCCCATTTGGCCGCTGTGGTGGCCGCTGCGGCGGTCGCAGGTGCCGCTGGGGCCATTGCGATTGCCACCAGCAGCAGCAGCAGCAACAACAACAACAGAAACAGCAGCAGTGCGCCAGCGGAGCTGACGACCGGCAGTCGTACTATTTCACCGTTACGTCCGACGGCTATACCGGCGACCGCCATCACACCACCGAATTTGTCGCCAACGATCACAGCGACCGCGACCGCGACGTCAACATCGACAACAGCGCCGAATGCCACCAACGCCAACAGCAGCAACAACAACAACAGCAACGACTTTCCAATGCCATACACGACGCATACGCATACGCATGCACCTGTCAATGTACCAGTGCCAATTCTAACACACCAGCAGCCGCAGCCGCAGCAGCACCACAGCCATCATCAGCAGCATCATCTTCACATTCCCCCACCGCCGACAACGACCCACCAGCTGCAGCACCAACACCAACAACAGCAACAGCAACAACAGCAGCTAAGTCAGCATCTTTACCAGTACCAACAACAACAACAACACCATAACCTGTCGCCATCGCACACATACTTAACACATGGACATGCACTTACACAAATGGAAACGACTTCGCCGCCAGTGCAACAGCAACAACAACAACAGCAGCAGCAGCATACGAACAAACTGACTTCGGCTTTCGTGCCTTCGTCGACATCTTCGTTGGCTTCGTCTTCGTCTTCGTTGGCATTGTCGTCAAGTTGTCTACCTTTGAGTGCAGCCTCGGCCACAGCAGCGCATTTGGAGAAGCAACACGCAAGTGAGTTCAGCGCAGATTTAACAGGAAATTGTTTTGTTGTGCATGGCAACGGCAACAACAACAACAACAACATTAACGGCCACGCCAGCGATGAGTATGTGAACATGTATGCGCGTTACATCGAACATGCTGGCGCACTCAAACAGCAGCAGTACCGCAATAGCGGATATGATAACAACAACGACAACGATGATGATGAAGAAGATGGCAACAATGTTTTTGAGGATGACGATGACAAAAAGTTACTGAAGCGCCTGGAGTCGCCCTCCAGATCAACGCCAATGGATCTGTCGCTTGGAACGCGACGTCATCAGCGCGCCCTGCTCGAATCGAGCGCACTGCTGATGCGCTCGGCGTCGATCAAGTGCGACTACGATGAGGTCAACGATGCAACTGATGTCGCTGGGGTCTCTTGCACAACTCCCGCTAAGCGCAGCAAGCCAATGTCGGTGCTCCTATCGACACACCCGGCCAGCCCAGTCAGTCCGGTCCGATCGGTCCGTTCTGGCGACACAGCAGCCGTTGTCGATTTAACCTTCAGAAAACGCAAGGTGACTTCGGGCAACAGCAACAGCAATGGCGCAAAGGGAGCAGTTGCAACGGCAGATGATGAGCGGAACGTGCTGCAGCCGGGTAAGATAACGAAGCTCAGCCGCAGCGACGACGGTGGCGATGAAGGCGTCGACGACGTCTGCGCAATGTCCAAAATCAAAACCGAGCAGGAAAGTGATGACGATGACGACGAAGTCGAGGTCGATGTGGACGACGATATCAGCTTCAGGGCTGCGGTGCAGCAGAGGTCGACAGCAGTCGCTGCTGGCACGGCCGCATTGCTGGCCGGTAAAAGTGCGGAGGACGAGGGAGATGTCGATGTAGAGCTCAATGAGAAAACGTTGCCATCGAAACCTGTTAAGCTGTTTAAGCCATATTTGTTGGATGAGGACGGCGACGATAATGACAATCGCAATGAAGACGACGACGATGATGATGATGACGACGATGAGGAAGACGATGACGAACACGTGAATGCTGATGACGGCGTCGAAGAAGCCAAACATGATGATGACAATAAGGTCATCGAGGACGCCGACAGCAAAGTTGCTGCTGTGAACGCAAATAGAGATGATAATAGCGGCGTCGATGGCAAAAATGTTGTTGTTGTCGTTGCTATTGCGCCAGCGTTGGCAGCAGCCGCCAACGGCCAAAAGACGATCTCCGGCAAATTGGCGAAGAAACAAAAAAAGCGGAAACAGAAGAAGGGCAAAATGTCTGAACAACGCGAACCGATTATTTGGAGCAATCATCCGTCATGCTTTTCGCCGCACAGCTACGACAGCTTGTCGACAGCCAGCTATCATGGCAGCGGCGGCGGCTGCAGCAGCAATAGTAGTAATTTTCATTCGCCAATTGTCAACAGCAGCAGCAGCAGCAACAGCAATGCCAGCGAAAGACAACACTTGCAACAACAACAGCAGCAGCAGCAGCAGCAACAACAACTACAACAAATGCAATTGACGCACCAACAACAACAGCCACAGCAGCAGAAGCAACAACAACAACAACAGCCGCTAGTTGTGCAACATACATTTCCCATTGGGAGTCCCCCATTTCATGGGGCTGCCAGCCATAGTAGCAGCAAAGCATCAACACCGCAAAGTGTCTTCAGTCCATTCTCAGCGCCGGCCCTCTCACCAACCGGCTTCTGCTGTCCCAAAGGATCGCCAGTCTCAGGTTACGAAAGCTCATCGTCAACATACAGCGAATCCTCAACCAGCTACGGCCATCAGCATCATCATGCCACCTACAGCCTTAACCTCCAGATGCATGCTGCCGTTTACAACGAGAACTTAATCAGCAGCATTATGCATCACCATCAGCAGCAGCAGCAACAGCATTTGTTGCGCTCCAATCACATACAAAGATGGCTGGACCAGGAGATAAGCAACCAGCAACATCAGCAGCAGCAGCAACATATTGCCGCTGTATCGGCCGCCGCCGCAGCAGCAGCCGCTGCCAACGCTGCATCGACAAAGGCGTCGCCGGCGTCAACGGCAACGCCGATGCCGACGCCAACGAATTCCCCACCGGCAGCTAATGCTCCCATAACTCTGTTAGCATAGAACTTTCTTTACTCGTTTAAGAAATATTTTTTTTTTGTTTTTTACTTTGATTTTTATTTAATTAATAAGCGAAGTGAACTTGCAATAATTATAGCGAAAATTGGCGCCTTTCGGAGCGCAGGGCGGTTAGAGCGCAGCAGCAAATTCAGCATAGTCAAACTAGGGACGTGATTGAGATTGAGGGGGCGAACAGGAGCGGAGCATTGTTTGAGGACAGTCGCATGAACTGCGTTAATAAATTAATTATGAATAACGTAAAAGTACATACATATATGAAATTATAGCAGTTTTTTTTTTCTTATTGTATAATTGT
>JXPM01010297.1:0-11450 GCA_001014415.1 Phortica variegata
AGTTAATAAACTCTTGCAAGAGTATAAAAATACAATAATAATCAATTTTGTTACGGCAGACGATGACTATGATGTTGTGTTGTGTTGGGTTGTAGTTGTTATTATTGTTGGAGTATTTCAACGTATAAACACACACTTACATCATAACTGTTATTACGTTTGGCATTGAAACACGTTTTTGGACAACCAACCAAACTAAGCCAAACCTTGCGTTGCGTTGCGATGGCAAGCCGGCAATGAGAAATTACAAGAAGTAAAACAAAAGCAACAACAGCATTTATAATATGTAAGCCAGCCACCTTAAAGAGTTGGAAAAAAAAANCATTTATAATATGTAAGCCAGCCACCTTAAAGAGTTGGAAAAAAAAACATCGAATTCAATCCGGTTTTTTTTTTGTGTTTGCAACAAGTTTTCAAATTATTTCACAGTTGCTGTTTCACATATACATTCGACCACAAGGCAACTTAAATGTCATATTAAAATAAAGATATCGAATTATTATATATCTATATGAATAAAAATTTAATTTCTTAATCGGATTAATTGGACACATAAAAATTTATTTCTAAAAGACTTTTCTTCAAAAAATTGTCCAGAAACCTTTAGTCCATTTTTTTGGTAATGTTTTTCTTCTCTATAAAAAGTTCCAAAAACTCATCTAAACACAAAAAAAAAAACATTAAATCTTTAAAATTTGGACAGAGTTTAAAATTTTCATTTCTATCAAAAGGTCGGATATTGCTTGATTCAAACTTTTATTTTAAGAATAAGTACAGTTGTCTACCAAAAGAAAGACTAAATAAAGTACACAAAGTAAAATAAAAGTAAGTACAGCAGTGGGCGGACACAGAGAAAAATAACGAAAAGAAATTAAAACGAAAGTCAAAATATTTTCTAAAATAAAATTATAAGCAAAAAATAAATATAATTTAAAAATTATCATAAACAACAACAGCAATAAAAAAGTGGCCTATATTCAAAATGTGTGGGCCAAAAAGCAGACACATAAAAAAATTAAATAAGAAAATGACACTTAAGGCCAACCTACGCGTCCTCTTGTAAACCGATAATTGTGTTGATAAATTGAACGAACATACGTAATATGCAACAAGTATGTTAAGTTCAGCCCAACAAAGAGAGAAACTGACATCAAAAGATGATATGAGTTTACAGACAAAGCTTACAGAGGCTCAAAGCGAATATAATAAAAGTAAACTTGAAGGCATTGTTATATACGTTCACGTAATAATATAAAATAAAGAAGAGTAGAGTCGATTCAAGTCGAGAACATAACGAAATGAAACAAAACTGAGTTCAGTTGTACTAAAGTGTCTTTATGTCTGTGCTCTTCTGGTTATAGGCGACGGCTACGGCGACAACGGCGATGTCAGAACCTTGAAGAAACCAGTTTAAGCCATTCTAATGTCAATGCCATTGAAAAAAAAAAGTCTGTCGTTAAACTAGCAACAACAACAAATAACAAAATCCAGACTCAGGCCCAGACAGAGACCAGCACCAGCAGCGGCAACGGCAACAACATAGTTGCTTATGCTGCTTGCCTTTGTGCCAATGCAGACTTCAACTAGACAAATAGCAGTGGCAGAAACAACAACAGCAACAGAAGTATCAAAACTTGCAAAGTCATGCAGCAGCAAAAGAGCCGGAGCAAGTGGCATAATATACAAGTATATGCAACATCGTCAATCTTAATTCCGTGTGTGTGTGCGTATACACATGTGTGTGCTTGTGTGTGTGTGTGGTTTTTATGTCGCACTTGCAAAATGACTCTCGCAAATCAATTTGTGAAAAAGTCTCATACTCAAAAAGCTGACTTTAGGAAAAGTTGCAAGCACATTATAAATGCTTTTTGGAAAAGTTCTCAATTGCTATAATTTTTTACCTTTTTTTTCGGTTTGCTGTATCACACGAATATTTATTAAATTTCAATGGGCGGAACTTTTGTTGTACTTACTTGAATCCTTTGTCGTCCTCGATGCCATTGACAACAACACCATTTGTGTTTGAGACTTGATCTTCCTTCTTTAAGCCGTTTGAGTCAAACGGAGAATTTGCCTTTTCCTTGTCTTCATGTGACTGTTTGCAAAAAAGAGAATGAATATGAAAAGGTATTAGAAAAGTTAAAGTAGGCAAATGTGATGAAAAATCTGGACAATCAATCTTCTTTGGTAAACAAGTGAAGATTTACTAATAATACTTAGACCTTGATTTTTGATATATAATTTTCTTAATCCATCTATCTTTACCTATCTGTATGTCAATGCATGTATCAATATGTCTATTCAAATATCTATTTATTCATTCTTTTTTCAATGCCTATTCGAATATCTATTTTTAGACATTCGACTTTCAATCTGTCTATGAAACTTCATCTGACTTCATCTCTATATATAGGAGTACTGTAATTTTCAAATTCACTCACCTTGTCGTTATCATCAAATTTTAAATTACGCAAACGCGGCTCCAAGCCCGAAAGTGGACTCTCCTTGTTGGTTGGCGAACCACCCAAAACATATTCAACCATTTTAACACATGTTGAATCACGTGGACTGGAACAACCAAAAGAAAAACAAAATAAGTATATTATTGAAATAAAAGAATTAAAAAAAAAAAAAAATCTCCAAAAATAAATTTAAGCTCACCTCAAAATGCCGGCATTGCCGCTGTTCGATGTATCTGATGGTGCATGTGGAAACGTGCGCGGACGTGGCGGTGCCAAAATGTTTTCACCCTGTGTCGACCATGTGTGATCCTTCCATACCGAATGATCGCTAACTCCGGGTATTTGTAGCGGATTAAGTGGCCCGCCAGAGGTTGAGGTGCCGCCTTTGCCATCGGATTTTTCCCATAGTTTTTTGGCAGTGGAAGTCGTGATCTAAAATACAAATTTAAAAACAGGAAATAAATAAGAATTCAAAAGCAGTTGAAGGGAAAAAATCAAATAACTATAAACAATTTTACTTAAGCAATTCAACTACTTTACTAAATTGATTATGCAATTCAAGTTAAAACTTTGGACGGAAGTTTGTTGCTGCCGTTACACACTAAAGCAGCAAATGAAATGTCCGTAATTCAAGTAATAACTTTATAAATGAATAAGCAGCTGCAAAGTACACAAGTTTTTTTCAATCCCAATGCAGCTATTTATAGGAAGAGGTAACATCATAGTCACTCTCGAGCCTTAGCGTAGTAATCATCAACAAGACTACAACGACAGGATGCAAAAAAGGTAAAGGCAAATGCAAAAGAGGCCATTCGCCGGAAATGTACTAATGTTGGGTGTTGGCTCTATTGAGCGACTTCGCGTTATTGAACATAAATTATATCTGTGGCAGCCCACAGTGCATCGTTGTCGTTGTTGTCGACTATATAGAAACACAACATGGTTAGATCATTTCATACATTATGTCGTCGTCAGTCAATGAACGACCCAATTCCTGGTAACACAAACATGAAGAAAAAAAAGTAGAAAGAAAACGAACAAAAAAAAGAGAAGAAGAAATAACCATCAAGTGAGATAAGCTGAGTAAAGTAAGTGAAAAACCGGCTGAAGTATTTGCAATTTAGTCCTCTTCTTTTCCAAGTCCCACTTTCTTACACACACACACACACACACACACTCAATTACTCTTCGTTTCCACTCAATGCGCCTCTTGGTCAGATGCAAGCCCTTTGATAACAACCGCCAGTCGGTCGGTTCAAACAACACTCAAGTGTTCGTGTCTATAGTTACATCATTTGTGGACACTACAAGCCGTTTTGACAACAATAAACAAGATTTAACAAGTGGAGACTTGATAATAACCAAAAAAAAAATTATGTACCGCAAACTCAAAGAACTTAAATATAAAAAAAAAAAACTGTCTTTTAGATAAATTTTTATCAAAAAGTTTTCGAATGATATAGTTATGCAACATTCGAAGAATTTCAACGAATTTAGTTGTTTTAAACACAAATAGAAACTCTACAAAAGTGGAGAGTTTCGTTAAAAACAAACTAAAGATTTATTTTTTTTCTTTAAATTACATTCAAGGAAAATTAAATTAAGATATTATGTTTTCAGATAACACATTCATTGCCACGAAATTCGCAGTACTTCAACTTTAAACCGGTGTTTATTTTATGATTTTTTTTTATGGTTCATGACATGCGTTCAAGCGGAAAACACGGTGGAAACATTAATAAAGAAATAACAGCTAAGCTGTAAGGACGAAGATTATGTACTCTTCACGCACTCTTTTTGTGCCACACACATTTTTTCGATTAAATCTTATTTCTCTTGATATTTGACCAAAATAGTTTTCCCGCCTCCCTTAGAACATGTGTAAGTGTGAAGTTTCCAGTCAATTGATTAAGAAACAAAAAGTTTTCCATACAACGATTTAAGTTTTGTTCATATTTCTTCTTGTTTTCGTATGGGGGCTACCAGTTCCAGTGGTCCAATCATGTTGGTTCCGACCAATGATTTATGGTAATAAAATTGGGGTGCAAAATTTCAGGTCGATAGCTTTAATACTGTGGGAGGAATTCGCATATACACGGACAGACGGACATTGCTACATCAGCGCGTCTTGTTGAGCTGATCAAGAATATATATACACTATGAGGTCCCCCTCCCCTCCTTTTGGTTGTGGACAAAGTTATAATACTATTCACACACGCGAAGAGTTAAAAATCTAACTTTTTACTGAAAACATGCTGTACACCGCAGATTTGTCAACCAGTCAAGTCATCTTGAATATTTCAAATTAACGTCATAAATACACAAATACATAAAACTTTAAAACCACAATTCGATGTAAAATAATAATTGCAAAATGTCGCGTTTTTTGATTGACATTTATGGCATTGCAGAACTAACAGTTAACAATTCTGGTTGTAACAACTTCTCTAATAATAACACAACCAACATTAGCAGCAAGTTTGGTCATGTTGAGTATTGAAATACATGCATTTTATGGCAATGGCAATTCCAAATGAATAGCTACGATTGTCATTTATACGACACATTAAGTTTAATCCAGTTAAGTGTGACAGTTGATACAACGCCGGCTTATTTTATGATATGGCTTTCCGAAGAATTCAATTTAAAACAAAGAAAAATAATTGAACAAAGCGTAACCCATTATGCAAAGCTTTATATTTTCTTTTACAGCAAATAAACTGTCATAAAAATAAAATATGCAAATCGATTCAAAAGTTTACGCAAAGCTAATACAATAATTATTTTCCCCAAGAGAGCAGAACATTTACATATGAGCGAAGGACAAAGAAAAGGAGAAAAAGCACGAATATTTATAACCAGACTGGGTGACATATAATTTTCCTTTAATCTAATAAGCAAAAACAAAAAATACACACACTCTAAGTAACAAATTTTAATTAAATTTACTATTGTGCAAAAAATAATAGCAAAAGCGTGAAGTAACTATAATAAAAATTATTTTTTCAGCCATTTGACTTTCTAAGCGAAACCCAAACAAGTTCAAAATGATAATGTGCCATGCTTAAATATTTAATGACTTATCAGTTGATTTAAATGTGGCAACACTGTTGACCATCAGTCAGTCAACGATATGAATGATACCTTGTATACGTATGTATACATATGTTCATTAATATACATTAACCGCAACATATGCCTTTGCTCGCTTATTTATTTGCTATTTCTCTCACTAAAGAGGCAGGCAGACAGACAGGCAACAGAGGCAAGCAAGTTTAATCAAAATTATGCGCACGCAAATCTGAACGCTTAACAACAAGTATAACAATAACACAACCTACTTATCAATATATCGACACAAGTCCCATTCACACCACTTGCTGCTGATGCTTCTTCTTTAAATACTTTTTTTATACATGTAACTTTTCAGACGTGTGAATTTACACCTTCTCCCCAATGCATCAAATTGAATCAAATTGAGTAATGTAGTTTACAACACTCATACAGTCACTCACTTATGCGTTCGTCGGTCCATCCTTAGATACTTTTTTAAAGATCGTCGGTATTACATGAATGCTTAACGAAAAATTAGGAAAAAAAAATGCATACAAAAAGTAATCGTACGCACATCAACACTAACTGACATTGGTGGCGTATTTTTTTTTGTTTTAATCTCAGAAATAAATCGAGGTTTTCGTTAGTGATATTTGAGATACACATATGAAAATTTTTTTAATTATTATTTAACGAACTGTCATAATTATCCTAAACATCAGAATATTGAATAAGAATGATTTACAAAAATAAATCATTCTTAAAGATAAAGTGGAAAAGTCTTAAGTCGGACACAAACTCACAATAGTCTAATTAACCTAATCAAGTTATAATATTAAATGTGTCCAATTTTATGAAAATATTTAATCTTGATTATACAGTAAAACACTAATCAGCAGAAAACAAAAATGGCTTTGATTTTTAAACAAATTAAAATAAATCAGATTAAACGCCAACATTTATGGAAGGATATTTATCAAAGTGGAAAATTTGTTAAACAATTTACACAAATTACGTCAATTTAAGTTATTTCAAGCTAAACTAATTAAAACTTTATTGAAAAAAGCATGTTTAACTATGCATATAAAAACATGCTTTATTGAATTACCAAACAATCGTTATCGTTTTTCATACGAAATGACATTTAATACAACAAAGTCGACGTGTATCACATTTTAATTACTTTAAACACACAAATTGTTTAATTACACACAATAAAATGCAAAAATCATACTAAATACTTCCGACACACACACAATTTGTTGCTAACGGTACAAAATCCGCATACACACACACATGCACATATCATTCTGCAAAACAAGATAAATTGGAAATATGTAATCTTAATATATTAGAAAATTTGCGTTTTTAAGCCCAAAAATATAAAACAAAAGGGCCCTAGGGATATAAGCCTAGTGAATCGGCCCCGAAAAGATAAAAAATTGGTTCATCTGCTAAAGTAATGATATTATTTCAACTAAAAATTGTTTTTATATTTTTTAACTATGGAGTACCCATTTTAAAAATCTGAAAAAAATATGTAGTAAAAGGGTAATATATAAGGCTTCAAATAAAAATAGTTTCATAATTGTACAAAAAGTGTACCATGGTCAAAAAATTTAATTTAATCTAGCTATTAATTTTTTTATAAAGAGTTCCTATCGGCCGCCAAGACATATTACATTTTTAAGCCAATAGATTAAGTCGTTCTTGACTAAAACTGGTTTATTTGGTTTTTACATTTTTATTTTTTTCTCGAAATCCAATTGAGTTAGCGATCTGAAATTTTCAAAATTTTCGAAAATATCCCCAAAGTACCAATTTTTTATCTTTCCGGGGCCGATTCACTAGGCTTACATCCCTAAGGCCTTTATTAATAATAATTAGAAATAAATCAACAGTGTAGAGGAAAAAACGCATGCATTAAACATTAAACAATGTAAAGAGAAACGCGTTTGTTAAATGTCGACCCAGAAAATATTTAATTACATGTAAACAAATCAAACAAAACAAAAAAGAAAAAACAATATTTACCTATTAAACAAAAGCATTTCAACACACACACACACACACAGATACACAAAAACACATCTGCAATAACAACAATAACGAACGATTTTTGCATTAAGTGCGAAAAATGAGCCTCCGTCTCCAACGTCAAAAGCACGGCGCAAACTTTACTAAAACAACAACTACAATATCTCAAACCAAAAAAAAAAAAAATAACGAAAAGTAAAGAAAAAATAAAAATGTTTAAATTGGGTCGAATGCAGGCATAAGCATAGCAACAACAATAACGACAATGTCAATTAAAATGAATGAATTTTCACTTTTTATCATTATTTAATTTTTTATATTTTATACATTATTTGTTTTTGTCAATTTGACATTGCAAAGTTATAAACTCTTTTCTTTTCTTCTTTACTTTTCTAAAAAAAAGACTTTAATTGCACGGCGCCACGTAATTTTTTAAAGCATTTTCTTCGCATTTCCTCACCTTCTTGCTTTGTTGCAACACAAAAGCAAATAGTTAGCAAAAATAAAAGGAAAGTATTTTGAAAAAAGTACGTGTAAAAATATGCTCAGCTCGGCGCTTTTAACGCTTCATTCAACAATTTTTGTAATAATACACTAAGCAAAAAAATTAACGGACCACTTAAAAAATTTCGATTTTGGACCTATTTTTGGCCTTCTGTAACTNTTGGTTTTCTTTTTTCATTCTTTCTTGTTTTTTCCGCAATTTAAACAAAGCGTGAGCGCGGGTGTCAAAATAAACGCACACAATCACATTAATCACTTATATCGCTCTGATGTTAATGAAGAATAATTTTTGATGCTCTTGCTTTGACTTTTGTTCATTTTGTTGTTGTTATTGTTTCTTTTATTATTATTTAAATTTTGTTTTTGTGTTTTTTTACTAATGCAAATTTTTGTTTTGGCGCTTCTGTTAAAAATAGCATAGCACGTAAGAATTTTTGTTAAATCATTTGTACTTTGAACTTCTGCTTATTATTAAACAAATAAAATTTAAAAAAATAAACATAACTTAGTTANTTTGTACTTTGAGCTTCTGCTTATTATTAAGCAAATAAAATTAAAAAAAATAAACATAACTTAGTTAAATTAATACAAACGATATTCAAACAATATTCAATAAAAAAAGTCGAATAAGAAGTTTTACTTAAAAATAAAATAACTCAGTTATTGTTGCATTTGTAATTGACTGCGACTTTTTTAACACAAACGAAGAACAAATGTTGAACACGCAAATTAGTCTGCAAAAAAAGTGAGTCGNCACAAACGAAGAAAAAATGTTGAACACGCAAATTAGTCTGCAAAAAAAGTGAGTCGCTTTAGTAAGGCAACTGCTTAGAAAACCAACTTATTTGCTAGCTTAACATAAATGACAATAAAAGCATTGAACAAAAATGTTACCATAAAAAATCCGACACACACACAAAGCAAGGTAGGCTTACGAAAACATGCGTTTGCCGGCTTCAAAGTCAAACGTAAATCAATGAGAATAAAATAGGAAAAAATCAACAAATAAAAAGCTTAATTTGCAACCGGACTGTTAAGAGCAAAGTACAGTAAAAACTCCATGACATGGAAACATATTTCGAAAATAAATTTAATTAATTAAAGTCAAGTCAAGTCAATAGAAATCAAGTCACCAGTTACCAGTAAAGAATTGTACATTTTTAATGGCTACTGTAAGGCGTTGCCCCGCCCAATCTCAATCGAATCAGATTTCGTTTCTAGTCAATATCATATATACCAATCTTTACTCTTCTAGGCCAATCAGTTCCAGAGATACAAAGTTTTCCTATCCGTCCATTTTATGATTGAATCTTATTATTCTTCATCCTAATAACATACATACAAAAAAAGAGTCATTCTTGGAGGAAATATGGTTCCAGAGATAAAAGCGTTTTAAATTTTTGTTACATGGGGGCTTGGCTAGTCAGGAGTGTATATCACTCCAAAGCTCCAGTTATTTTCCCCTACACTAAGTCTCGGAGGGGGAAAACAAAATCAACTTAATCTTCGCAATGAATAACAGAATCGACCTGTGTCGGTTCTATCTATTATAGTTTGTGAGATCGACGCGTTCATACAGACAGACAGACGGACATGTCTAAGTCGATTTTTCTTTCGATACTGGTAAAGATTATAAGGATATACACTTTGTATATTCGGAGATGTCTCCTTATGTGTGTTACATGCATTTTCGATGCGCACAAAACTAATATTCGCTTGTACCATAAATGTTCTAATATTGTTAGGCACCACTGTACTATGACTACGGATATTTCCGCCTTCCGCACGCCAAAGAAAATATATATTTATTTATTTACTTTCGTATTTCTTTATATAATTATTTTCATCTTTTTTTTCACTTCACGCTTTGCTTCTGTTATTTTTATTTTTTTCCAAATACAAACAGTTGTATCTGTGTGATACAACAGTGTCGCAAAATAAAACATTTGTTAAGCGTATTGATTCACAAATTTCTGATTTCATTCGTTCAGTTGTGGAAATGTTAATAGAAACGCAAAACCAAACGTAATTTCTTTTCATTTCGGTTACGCAAAGTGATTTAAATTTCAATCTTTCTTACAAGTGATGCAGCAACAAATTAGCCAAATAATTGATACAAAAGTGTTAAAATAAAATGTTAAATAAGTTTCAAAACTAACTATTGCAGAAAGAGCACACTTGTTTTATACATGACACAAATCCTCACTATCTATCAACATAGAAACATGCGGATACAAATAAATAAAGCCTATTTAAACATGAGGAAAATTTCTTGCTGATTACACAAAATATATGTACAATATAAGAAAGGAGGAATTTCCGGCAACGGCAACAACAACAGCAACTAAAAATATTTGCTTATTATTAAAAATGATGTAAGTCAAACGAAAAAACAAATTTGGCGTCGTTACGACTCTGAGTCTTCGACACAACCAAACAAAACAAAAGAAGTGTAATATTTAAAACAAAAACAATAACAATTTGCAAATTTAGGCAATTATTATAAACAAATTATATAGTTTGAAATATACAATTAGAAAAGTTTGAAGGCAGTCATTAAAAATAATTTAATTACGGCAAAAAAACAAAATGAAAAAAAATTCAAGCGAAGAAGTATAACTGTGAAGCGATTAAGTTGCCGAATTGTGAAAAATCTTGAAACAACATGTTATATTCATGCACTTGACACAAAAAACAAAAACACACATAGCGAAATAATGGCATAAAATGGCAGCAAACATACAAACAAACAAAAACAATCAACAGTATACATGATTTTATAAACGAAAAGTTGTTGACTTTGAATTACAGAATAATGTATTAGCAAATCTATTTATATAAAAACACAAAAATTAATCAACAAAAAAACATTATTTTCTTTGAAAATAAATTACTTTACATTTTTGGAACCATAAATTATTTTAATAAAAAAAACAGTAAAGGAGCTATTTTCAGCTTTGCCAAAACCTATGTGGGGACGCCCATAAATTACATAAGATAACATTAGGGGAGGGGGAGTTCAGCAAAATCTAACCAAAACTCACTTAGGGGGAGGCGGGATGATCGGACATCTCATGTGAACTTTTTAGTCCATTTATTTACAATATTTTTAAAAAATTTTAAGCATGTGAGATACAAAGGGAGGGGTTTGTCAATATCTCACCAAAAGGGGAGANTTTACAATATTTTTAAAAAATTTTAAGCATGTGAGATACAAAGGGAGGGGTTTGTCAATATCTCACCAAAAGGGGAGAGGAGTCTAAATTTCTGGGAAAAAACCTCACGTAATTTATGAATGTCTCCTATACTCTAGCAACCATTTTCTCTATTATTCTTATTGGGAAATCCGTCAGTTTTTCTACTAAGAATCATATAAGTTTATAAAGATAAAGA
>JXPM01010301.1:336-19902 GCA_001014415.1 Phortica variegata
GTCAGGTTACAGAATTATGTAAACTGGCTGTTAAAACTCTGTTGGTGCATGTTAACGAAATACAGACTCTCTTTTTAACAGAGCATTTAACAGAATTTGTTCGATTTCACAGTCGGTTTCCCTCTCTGTTATCCGACCAGTGTTGTCCCATTTCTGAAAACAGACACTGTTAATGTTTGAAAAAAGTCGGAAAACTTAAGAAATTTGGCTTCACATCAACATTTTAGTGATTATTTTTAATNCACTGTTAATGTTTGAAAAAATTCGGAAAACTTAAGAAATTTGGCTTAACATCAACATTTTATTAAAAATGGGTACCCAATGAGTATTGTAAAAAATAAGAGAGTTTTTTCCGCTTAAACTCTTTTAAATTTTACGATATTCCTTAAATCTCTCATCAGTTTCTTAAGAGTGCGCGACACTCTCAACGTTATTGTGCCGAATGTCTGGGATGTTTGCTTCAAGTTTTGCGTCCTGGCCACGCGAAACTTCAAGCAATTTAATTTGTGATGGGCCACTATGGTTGGGAATGGTTGTGTGCACGGATGTTGACGGATTTCGTCCATCCTTGCAAATGCCACGTTTTACGTAATAAAAAGGGGACAATTGACACAACGAGAACTGCTGGGTTACGTACCAAAATTACGTGACCCATTTTTGGTACTTTTTAAACCACTCCACCAACACCACCCCTCCGTGACCATATTAGTATAAGAAACGATATCAAATTTGCTTCCCTTATTTAATTTATAATAAAAAATTTATTTAGGGGGATTTTAGTTAGCGTTTAGGGGGAAATATTATTGAAAGTTGGTAATACTGCTGCAGAGTGTTAGTGGTAACGCCAGATTGGTGTAGCCCTGGGAAGTGCCGATATTTCTAGTAGTGCTCGATTGCTTCATAAAATGAGACCATTTTGAAACCAAATTCGAAGTGTGTGTACCGCGGTTCCATAAAAATTTTCCTAAACACAATAACAATAAATTTTTTTTTTCAAAACAATTACTTCGGTAAAAGTAACCAGGTGGGATAGAATATCAATGCTGCCCAACAATGTATTCGTATTACTTGTATTTAGTAGAGCCGCACAACACTACGAACGCGTCTTATGTTCGTCGGTGATTGCATGCGAACATAGGGTGAACTTTCACTTTTTGATTTGTCTGTGCTTCTTCTTATATTGACACTCTTTTCGTCAAATGAAACGGCGAAAATGTCACATAAATTAGGAACATTGAAATGGTGAAATACCCTTGCTATATCAAGCAAACATATTCCCAGTCTAGCAGCATCTTAAGAGTCGGCTGGTCTTCTTCTTTGTTTTGAGACGCAAGTGCGTCGTTTCGATACGCTTGCGTCTTTGACTGACACAGTCGGCAAAGTGAGTGAGCGACGCGGACCGTGGACGTTTTGTTTGCCTCCGCCTCCGTTCCTGCATCACAATAACAAATATTATTAATTTTATGCCAATAAATGTGTGTGAAATTGTGACGAAATTGTTGAAAAACACAATTAAACAAGTGCTGAACACATTACATATGAAATTGTGTGCAAAAGTGCATTGAAAATGGCTACAAATATGTACCGAGTCGGAGGTGAGAAAAATTTTCCATACTTCGCTTTTCTATCATCTTTCGTTATCGGCGCCGCTGTCGTCGTCCGCCGTAAATTCGTTTCGCCGTTGCCGTTGTAGTCGCTGCCGCCGCGTTCGTTGTTCATTTGTATGCGTGCGTGTTTGTGAATGTGTGCGTAAGTGGTGGCGTGCATGTATGGCGGCTATGCGCGCAAGTGTGTTTTTCGGTTTGTTTGTGTGCGTGTGTGAGTCTGCGACTCTTCACTCTCCACTTTAGAGTCCAGCCAAAAGCAATAATGAAAGTGCATAAAAATGTTGTTTATTTTGCAGAATTATTAATTGTGCCTATTTCATTGCCGAAACTTGTTGTTCAATGTGCAATCGTGTAAATGTGACGTTAAATTGTATGATTTGGTCGCATTTTTATCGTCTGCCCATCATCAGAGCAGCAGCGGCATGTTTATGTGGCCGCTGTTGGCTTCGACGTTTGTGTTTTTTTTTTCTCTTCAATTCTGTTTATATCATTTGATTTTGTGAAGTTAATTTAAAAGGGTTTTTTTTCGGTTTATACTACTTCAAAATTATCGCAAGTTTTCGTTACACATTTTTGTGCATAAAATAGTGGCCAACCTACCCCTCTACCCCTACGCAAGTCGTACACGCATTTGAACACATCACAGTCTATCTCACTCGATCGCATGAAAAACGCAATGATGACGTTATTTTATTCTTTATTTTTAACTGTCGTTACTACTTCAACATTGTTTTAATCTTAATTTTTTTTCTTTTGATTTCTGTAAAATTTGTTTCTTATTAGGGAATTTCCAATAAGTCTATTAATGAATTTTTTGCAATATATTTCGTATTGCTACCATTTTTTTGGTTCCTTTTTTTGTTTGTTATTTCGTCACTTTATTGCTCCCACTTTAGTGGGCGCTGCGGACCAAGCGTATTAGTGAATCTTTTCTGTCCCCCCGTACGTCGTCATTGTGTGTGTCAATGATTTTTTCGTTTTTCGTTGTTGCTTTTAACGTGTTAACGTCGTTGTTAAAGTCTTTGCCGTCGCTAAGCAGCAACAGACTCCAATGCGCCACACCGCCTCACAAACCAACCCTCTCGCTGTTGTTCCATTGAACGATTTTAGTAGTGTCACAGCGAGCTAAAGAAAAAAAAAAAAATGTTACAAAATGCAAAAGATACATTTTCCTTTTAATTTCTTGCTTGATCACTTCTTGCGCGTTCATCCCGGCTATGTTTGTATCTCGATATTGTCTTTGGCAACGGTGTTTTCTTCTTTGCTCTCCTCTTTTTGTTTAATGCGACAGGTTCCCAACAACAAACGCGCTCGTTTATTGGACTTCTCTTAGCCGCCATCTCGCTCACTCTCTTCATGTTGCTCAATGTTGCTTCACATGCTATGTCTTCGGACGGTGCGCGTTTGCCCGTCTCTGACTGACTGACTGTCTGACGATAAGACTGAGTGACCGTCGTTACGCTCGATGCTTCCACACACATTTGTATCTAATTGAGGCAAAGCGCGTATCTTTGTATCTCTCTTGGCTTATTCGCTTGTTCGCTCGTTCGCTTACTTGTGCGTAAATTTACCTGTGCCATCGTCGGTGTATCGTTTTTAAGTTAAACGCAGTCGCGTTCATAATGATTTTTCCAACTGACTGACTGATTAACTGTAAATGGATTTCGATACTCAACTTAAAACGCTTTCCAACACTTTGCAGACTATGTCTACGTTGAGACAACGCCGAATAGTCCCTACTTGATACGTCGCATTGAGGAATTGAATAAAAATCAAACCGGCAATGTTGAAGCAAAGGTCATGTGCTTCTATCGCAGGCGCGACCTACCAAATCCATTGGTACAGTTGGCCGATAAGCATCAACGTAAGTATTACAATACAGTCATATGTACATATAAAGATTATTCTAAATTTTAAACGATATGTTAAAGCGAAGCACTAAGTTAATATAAGTCAATGTCAATTGGGCCCAGTGGGCAAAAAATTATCATAAGAAGAAAGCCAGTCGGGTTAGTGTGGGTAGCCTAAAAAAGAAACGAAATATGCATACACACACATTTATATACTCACTCACGCATCTACTCAACACCCACTTAACTAAAAAAAATAAACGAAAAAAAAAGAAAAATATTAACCCAAAAACAAAAAAGTGACTAAGCAAAGAAAACAACAAAAGTATTCCGTTGCCTACAACAACGTTCATACGACACATGCTAAGTACATATTCACCACAGAAACCTACAATATCTGTACACCAGACACGACCAGACCTCATTACACCATACCAAGAGGCCAAACTACACTATGCCATAGCCCACTTTCAACTCATGCCACCCACCCAACATAGCACTGTATAGCGCTAGCTCAGCCTCATCTCATCAACGTAGGCGCCAACCACCACGCTTGCTTGCTGGCTGGTTTGCTGGCTTGTTTGCTTGCAGTCGTTGGTCGTCTGTCAAAGAAGTGGCTTTTTTGCATGCATGTACGCGTTGCACGTTTACCCCATTACGCTAGGGAGTTTGCGTTTTTGAGTGGGAGCGGCTGAGGTGCTGCCAAAAAAGGCAACAACAGACAAATAAACAGGAACAGCCATCAATGTACGAAAGACCGAACCAAATGAACGATTGTGAAAGAAAGAAAAACAACAACAGTCAAATAAAGGCAAAGGCAGGAGCGAAGCAACAAGAACCACAATGACAACAGCAACAAAAAAAAGCTAAAACGGATTCCTACATCCGCATCCGTAACAACTAAAGTTTAGTATGAAAACAGTAGCAAAAACAGCAGATAGCAACAAAATTACGACCAGGGCTACCGCTCCAAAATTTATAAATTTAAATCAAAGTTAGTTTTTTTCTTGCGAGTATTGAAAATATTATTTGGGTTATATTCCAAACCAACATGTAATTGTTTCGAGAAAAAGTTGCATATACATATGTATATATTTTAATCATTGTGAAAAATGTTTATTAGTCATTATTTAACTAAAATTTCTAGTCATAATTAAGATCTTAAATTTGTGAGCTTATTTAACAGCTTGCTTTGGAACAAAAAATATTGTATGAAAATCTCGATTCAACATACAATAGGTAAAGTTGATCCAAAATCGCGAGTTGAAACTGCTTTGCACATTTCTTTAAAACACAGTCCAAAAAACAGAATCGGAAGCGGCTTCCCAACGTCACCCCCTGTTAATAACAGCAACGGCAATAACAAAAACAACAAAGATGATGGCGACAACAAGAATCCACTGACGACATAAACATAATGTAACTGTAGTGCTGTGTGGGTAAATTGGGTGTTTGGACGGGGGAGGTAGTGAATGGCAAGCAAGCATGGCCGCTTTTGCCGTGTGTCTGTACTCAAATGCTTGAACGGTTGGTTTTTGGTTGCCTTTGGTGCCGCTAGGCGGCAGCACCGGTAACGATGCGTGGTAGGTTAGTACGATTCAGTAGGATGGTGGTGTCGGTGTTGAAGCAGCAGATGGTGTGTGATACTTGTTAGGTTGACTTGCTGCTGTTGCTGCATGCTACTGTGCACTGCTACTCTCCTATCTGTCTGAGTGTTTTCGTGTTTGTGCCTGTATTTGTGTGAAAATTTTCATCATGAGTGCTGCAAGTACACTTGACACACACACACACTTATCCAAATCCAACACACGTACACTGAGAGCATGATGTGAGCTTTAACATAACCAAAACTAACGACGACTCTCCTTCCCTTGTATCACAGCTTGTATAAAACGTGACCTAACGAAAATGCGTTTCGCCAGTTGGCCCGAAATGCCATCAAACGAATGAATAAACGCCCATCCACCCACATGTCTTTCGTTTTGCGTGCATTCTACGTCGTCGTCGTCGTAGTTGTTGTTGTAGTTGTGAGATCCTTTTTCGCAATTTTCGATTTATTTATTTGCCAAAAGGATTTTCATACACGCGAACACACACATACATTTGCAAACATACTGGACATATCCATACATACATATATGGAAATGATGTGTACCCATAAGTATTTCAATGAGACAATCTATGTATGACCATAAAAACTAATTAACGTAATTAGTTATTCCATGAAATTTATTTAAAATTTGCTATTTGCAATGTATTGTCCCTCTATTAATTAAAAGTTTGACGATTTTATGCCAAAGAAAAAAAATTTACCATGTCAACGTAGTCAAGTTATACATTTTCCATTTACCATTTTCTTTATATTTATATTGAAATACATAAATCAACCCACAAACCAAACAGTCACAACTCACCCCTTAAATGCAGTCGTTTACTATTCAGATACCCATGCGAACGCGATATCGAAAAATGCACCACAGTATACGAAAAAAAAATCAAGAAGTATAAACACGTTATCACCGTTATGCCTCTCTTCCTTGTGTCTTCTTCTTATTATCGTTTCTTCTGTTATCTTAACGCGGAGTGCAATGTTGAAATGTCCTAAAATTGCGTCTGCTTTGTCCTTGCCTCCCTCCTGCCATTCACTCTTGCTTTGCTCGCTACTTTAACGTTGACATATTAAAAATAAATTCAAAAAGTTTGTATTTATTTTACTCCCGTTTGATGCTTTTTCTTCTTCTGCTGCAGATTCTTCTTCGGCACTCTTTTTTTTCTTCTTATTTCGTGTTGGTTGCTGTTGCTTCGGTATTTGGTTCGTTTTGCCTCCTGTTTGTGTATCACTTCAACCCACACACACAGATACACACATACACACACGTGCACACATACATACATATACAAACATACATTCGAAAGCGCACGCCTGCCACCCACATTGTACTAGTTCACCATCCACCATCCCGCACTGTGTCTAGCCCATTACCTAGCGCTATTTGCTGCTGCCATTGCTGCGTTACAATTTTGCGGCTGTCGTTTGTTTTGAGCTCAAAATCTTTTAGTTAAATTACTTTTTTCTGTACCCCCATGAATATTTGCTGCGAGCCATTTAAGTATTAAGGCTTGTATTTTGTTTTTGGTTGCCTTTCTTCGTTGTCGTTTATTGATAACGTTGAAAAGTGGGCGTGCCACTTTCTAGAAACACTTACAGCAGCTCGTCTGCTTTTGTGTTTTTGTATATTTTTATTTATTACTTTGACTGTACTAATTGAAACTGAATTTGACATAATAAACCAACTGTATAAACAAGATTTTTCGTCACGTTTGACAACTTCTTTAACTGTTTTTTTTTTATTTTTATTTCTGTTTATTATTGTCAATGTACTCTTTAATCAGCTTTATGATATGTATATTTAGTATATCCATTAAAATCCTTAATGAATCTTAATCTTGTATAAAATTATCAACCATTTTCAGCTTTTAGGGTATTAGTTAAGATGTTTCACTAGTTAAGGCATTTGTAATTTAAGCATTAAAAGTTAAGTAAATCATAATCAAAATTAATCTGTACACACCTTTGTAAATCATGATTTAACAATCTACATTAAATTGTCATCATTGTCATCGTTATCGGTCATCGATATAAATCAAATACCATCATCAATTCGAACGTATGTAGTGGCAACTGCTGAAGACTCACCTCTGGCCATGAAGCTGAAGAAAACCTGGCTGCGAACGCCAGTCGGCGAAGAGCAAGCTGCACAAGCCGTGCTAGATCCCTCGATAGGTACCTAAATCTCAAACATTACATCTAATGCTAACCACAATTAAAATTTTAACAAATTAAGCGCAAAATGAAATTCTCAACTATTCTTTTAAGTTCTATTGTAGTTGTTTTCTTTAATTTTGTTTTCGTTTTTGACTTTTTCTGTTAATTTATTTTATTTTACTTCTGTTGGTATGCGTAGTAAATATAAAAGTAGAAGCTCATCAATCAAATTGGTTATGCATATTGGTTAAATTGGTAACAAGGTTAGAACTTATAAGTTAAAAGCTATAAAAAATAATAGTTAACTACAACTATGCATGTACATATGTATTTGGAATATATTTCATTACAAATAATATTTAAATTACTGTTACAGCTGCACTTGATGAGGAACGCACGAGTCCAGTGACTGCGTCTAGTGGCGGTAGTAGCGGTGGCAACGGTTCCAATTCGAATGCTAACAGTGGCAGTAGTAGTAGCGGCAATAATAATGGCGCCAGTGCCGTAAGTGGCGGTAACAATGGCGCTACAGAGAAGAGCGATCCGTTGACAAGCAAGCAGCGCTACCAGATCAAGCACCGTGAGCTGTTTCTATCGCGTCAAGTTGAATCGATACCCGCCACACAGATACGAGGAAAATGCTCGGTGACGTTGCTCAATGAAACGGAATCTTTACAGAGTTATCTAAATAAAGACGTGAGTCGTAAATTTCACCACCAAAGTGAAGTAAAGTTGTACATAGACAAAATACTTTAGTTTAAAATGTTACTCATTGTTTTTTACTTGTATGATTAAACACGCAGCGTATACTCTCAACAACTTAACAATCACATAACACAAACATATTATAAATTTTTGTAAAATTTGCAGGACACATTCTTCTATTGTCTGGTCTTTGACCCGAATCAAAAAACACTGCTTGCCGATAAGGGTGAAATCCGTGTCGGCAGTCGATATCAGTGTGATATACCTGCAAAGCTAAAAGACACCAACACCGATGAACGCAAATTGGAGGAGTTGGAAACGATTGTTTGGACACCTGAACATAGTCTGACAGATCGTAAAATTGATCAGTTTTTGGTTGTTTCGCGTTCGATTGGCACATTTGCACGAGCACTGGACTGTAGCAGTTCAGTGAAACAGCCTTCCTTGCATATGTCGGCCGCGGCAGCCAGTCGAGACATCACATTGGTGAGTAACAATTGACAAACTTCCAAATATCAAATTAAATTTATTATTATATAATTATCTTTGATAGTTTCATGCAATGGACATACTGCACAAACACAATTATTCAATTGAGGAATCAATGTCCTCGTTAGTTCCTTCCACTGGGCCTGTTCTCTGTCGCGATGAAATCGAAGATTGGAGCGCATCAGAGGCTAATCTCTTTGAGGAGGCATTAGACAAGTATGGCAAAGACTTTAATGATATACGACATGACTTTGTAAGTACATATTGATACACCATCATTATTTAAATTGTATGCACTTAATAATTTCCCTTTTAGTTGCCTTGGAAGACATTAAAACAGATTATAGAATATTACTATATGTGGAAGACCACCGATCGTTATGTGCAACAGAAACGTGTTAAAGCTGTCGAAGCGGAATTGAAGCTCAAACAAGTATATATACCGCAATATAATAATGGCAAGAGTAGCACTGCTCAAAAAAGTGGCACCGGCAGCAGTAGTGTCAGCAGTATATATAATGGCACAACAAATGGTGGAGCCGATCTGTCCAATAATGGCAAGCCGTGCGAATCATGCGCCACAATTAAATCATCACAGGTGCGTTGTTAACCTTTTTAAAAGTTATAATTGACCATTATAATTTTTTTTCTAATTGTAGTGGTACCCTTTTGCAACCGGTCACATTTCATGCCGCTTGTGCCAAAGCTGTTGGGACTATTGGAAAAAATATGGCGGTCTAAAGTCGGTCAATAAAAGTGATGCTGAAGCTGAAGCAAAAAAGAAAGCAATAGCGGAAATTAGTGATGACGATAAGGTTAATGACTTGTCAAATCGTCAATTGCATAGGTAAACGTTAGAATCACATAAGTATTACAATCTTATTAAAACGTCTCGCCTTATTTCTTTTTGTATTTTTTTTTTTATTAATTTAGGTGTTCCATTGTCAATTGTGGTAAAGAGTTTAAGCTAAAGACACATTTGGCGCGCCACTATGCGCAAGCTCATGGTATTGCTATCAGCTCTGGCTCGCCACGTCCCATCATGAAAACGCGCACCGCGTTTTATTTGCACACAAATCAAATGACACGTTCAGCGCGAATCATCTGTCGAAATATAGTGAAGCCGAAAAAGGCGGCGCGCCAAAGTTCATATGCCATCAATAGTTTATTGGTGAAGCAGGAATGTAAGTTGCATTTACTTTTTTACGAACGGAATAAAACAAATTGAAGCCTTGAATTAATAAATAAATTTACATTTTTAGTTACAAATCGCATTAATGGCAAGTCTCAAGCCGAAATAAAAAAAATGTTATATCTTAAGAAAAAAGAACGAGGCAGTGTTACAAAAATTGCAAATCGTTTGGGTTCGCCGGGCAGTGGTCCACATGAATGGTTAGTTCTGACGCCCAAGGATCAAATGCCCAAACCCGATGTAGTCTCATTCCCGAAACCGCCCAAAGCACCAGACGGTAGTTTAGTTTATGAACGTATCCCGAATAAAATAATTGAGGTCGTCGAGACAAAGGATCTGACGATAATTCCAACGTCAACGTTACGCAAACGTGCGCTCGAACCGGAACAACAGTTGAACGGCACTGAAGGTGGTTACCTTATGATTTTTGTTTCATAAATTTGTTTTATATTTCGTGTTTTGTTGATTTTAGTGACAATTGTGCCCACTGGTCCGCCAGCCAAACGTCCGAACAAGGATCCCATGCCCTCGCATTGCCCAAGTCCCGAACAGTTTGCTGCCATGATGGCTGCATCCGGGCAACCGCTCTCAAGACATCACGTAAGTTAATATATAACTTTCACAAGTATACTTGTAATTCACATTTAACATTTTTTATTTTTTTATTTATTATTTTAGTTAAATGGCAAACAAAAAATTGCACAAATGGCACGCACTGGAAACGGCCGTAAACAAGTTATCAGTTGGATGGACGCACCAGATGATGTCTACTTTAGGGCAACAGACGCGAATAAGTACGTTTTATATTTCTGCTCATAACTCTCTTGTATTGATATATTAATAATGATTTTTATTCTTTTCATTCAATGCTCACTTATAGAAAAGCGCGGAAAGTCCTCTCACCGGTTGACTTGAGGCGTGCAGCGCGTAAACCATGGCGCAATTTGCCAATACCAAGCAACAAGTTACCAGCAACAAGCAGACCAATTGAATCGCAGATTGTGATACTAGACTGACCGTCATCGACCACCATCAACACAACAATAACAAATCCAACAACCACAACAACACAAAATTCAATAACAACAACTTCAGTAACACCACAAATAACACAAAACGTAGCGTCGTCGTTGTCTTCGTCGCCGCCATTATCTTTGTCATCAAATACAACAATATTGACGTCAAAGGCAACAGTAGCAGCAGCTGCTGCTGCAGCTGCAATAGCAACAACAATATATGAGCAGCAGCAACAACAATATACACATCAACAACAACTACTGCAACAACAACATTTTCAACAACAATTGCAACAACATCATCAACATCAAAAACATCAGCATCACCAACAACAGCATCAGCAAATGCAACAACAACATCAGTTCAAACAGCATCCCCCATTTCCATACACTATGGATGCTTTGCTCAATTGAAATGCTAGTTTGCATTTAAACATACTTTTTTTGCTACTGTTTGCTATGTATATACACACACTCGCACCCACAAAAAAAGGCGCATACACACATGCTCTCAAAAGTTTATACGCAATGTTGTAAATCCGGAAATGATATGGCAAAAGAACGAAGAGATTCCTTGCAGGCAACGATACGCATTCGCATGTATTCAGAAGGAACATCTTTAATCTAGCGCTAAATAGACATATTAATTTTAAATAATAAGCGAGATATGTTTTAAGATTAACAATTAAATATTTATAAATATTTTATATTTTTTTAATCATCGGTAAAAATCTCAATACACGCAACAAAAAAAACAAGAAACAAAATGTTGAAAAACGTTTATGTATGAACAATAGCAACAGAAAATAATTGAATGAGTTTGTAGAAATTCAAGTCTTTAATATATTTATGTATTTTCTGTTCATTGTCGATTTTGTGTTTTAACTATTGTTCAGCATTTATATCCATTAATGAATGATTTTTATAAATGGTTTTTGTCAACTTTTAAAAAGAAAATGGTGGAATATCTTTTGAAAACTATTTAACAAACTTTCGAGAAATTAAATGAAAAATGATACGTTTTTGTTAGTTTAACCGAATTTTTCGTTTATTTTTTGTTGTATTTAGTATAAAATAGACAAAATACCTGCCAATTTGACATAATTACCAAAATGTTTTCATGTTTTTATTGCGAACTATTTTTCAGGTTATTTTTTGGGTTAACTGAGCTGCCAAACAGCGCCTTGGGGTCTTCCTAACAGAACAGCTTAGGTTTAACCGATTTTCCATTCGCGTCTCAAAAACAAGAGCTTTTACATGTTTTGTTGTTTTCCTCTCGAGAAATCAATTTTGAGTAAGAGTTCTTAAAACTATTTGAATAATCCTTTTTCGTGATATGTTTTGGAACCCGCAAAACTTTCGGCAAAATATTTGATCGCTAATTGGGTCAAGTAACAAAAAATTTGTTCAAAACGATTTTGTTTTCGTGAAAAAATAACTTTACCCTATATACGTAATATTTAAAGTCTTTAAATAATTTTCAAATACATATTTCGAATATTAAAAATAAAATTATTTAAAAATTTTAAATAATCTAAATTGTTAAATTTATAGAAAAAAAAAAACATGTGCAAAAAGAAAACTTCAGAAAAATTTTAGTAAACAAATTTTGTTAATTTTGCAATAAATAAGTTCTTCAAAATATTAACAAAAAAAAGGAAAAAACAATTAAAAAAGAATCGTGTACAGTAAATTAATAATAAACAAAAAATAACGCGTAAAGTCGAATAATTTTATTTTCATATATTAAATATAGCGAAAAAGAAGATGTATTAATTTAAAAATATATATTATGCATATAAAATAATAATAATTAAATATATTTATGTAGCTGTATTTGTAGCGTAGCATATTTCAATACGCATATATAAAATAAATTATACTTTAAAAATTAATATTAAAAATGAAAAAAAAAAAAAAATTAAATGAATAAACAAAAAGATGAAAAACAACCAAGAAAACTTATAAAAAATAATTAAAATTAATTTTAGTTTAGCAGCATAAGCGTGAAAAAGAAAATATTAACAAATTTTTAAAATAAGCAAAATTAAAAAGAGAATAAAAAAACTTTGAAATTATAATTTTTAAGTTCAACTTTGTAAAATACGCTATGTTAAAAGATAAAAAAAATGTTTTAAAAGGAAAAAGTTTAGAAGCAAAGGAAAAAATCGACAAAAAAAAATACATACATATGTCAAACATGTCAAAAAAATGCTATAAAGCAAAGCTGTAAATCCCGCGCCCTTCCATAAATCTTGATGACTTTAGCAATATTAAAAAAGAACACATGGGTTTTTTTGTTCATATACAACAAAAATAGCATTGCAGAAAATATGAATTTATATTTTAAATATATATATATATACATATATTAAAAAAAAGCAACAAAGCAATTGAAATAAAACAATTCGATGCGCATTTGTCGCAATGGAACAGAAGCTGCATAAAACAAATCAAACGATTAGAAATACATGCATATATACATACATCTAAACATAATGAAATAATAGTAATTTTTACAGTGACAAGTTTTCCAAATAAAGTTTTAAAACTAAACATTTTTCCTATAAATATAAAACGGTATTTTATTCAATGCTCAACAATTAACAGATTCGATAGAAATGCTTATCTCTTCACTTTCTCACTCATAGCTTGCAATGCAAAGTGATGCATTTGTGCCGCCGAAACCGAATGAGTTCTTCAGGGCAATGCGCCGTTTGCCACCGTTATTCGCCGATTCTGACCATACGCAAGCAGACGTCACCACATTCGATTTAATTGCCTCGTCTAATTGTTCAATGTTAATTGAAGGCGGCAACTTATTGTTGGCACAAGCTTGCACTACGAAGAGCGCTTCTAGATTGCCTGATGATCCTAAGAGATGACCATGTGCACCCTTTGTCGATGAGACACGCACTTGTGCTGCATGTTCACCGAATACGCGACAAATCGCATGTGATTCAATACGATCGCCTGTGGGCGTAGATGTGGCGTGGGCATTGACATATGTGATTTCATCGAGCTTAACGTTAGCATCTTTAATGGCACGTTGCATGGCCAGTGTTGCACCAGTCCCATCTTCACTGGGTGACGTAATGTGATAAGCATCGCCAGACAGGCCATAACCCAGTACTTCGGCCAGTATGGGTGCATTTCGTGAGCGTGCATATTCTAATTCCTCAAGCAACAGCACAGCGGCACCTTCGCCCATGACGAAACCATCACGTTTTTTATCAAATGGCCGTGATGCAAGTTCCGGTGTATCGTTAAAAGCAGTACTAAGCGCACGAAGTCGACAGAAACCAGCAATTGATAAAGGATCAATGCAAGCTTCGCCACTGCCAGCGAGCATTACATCAGCGTCTCCATTACGTATGAAGCGCATTGCATCGCCAATAGCGTGTGCACCTGTTGCGCAAGCAGTGGATACAGAATGATTTGGTCCACGCAGTCCATGGCGCATACTAATGTGCCCGCAAGCCATGCTGGGCAGGAGACGTGGGACAAAATACGGACTAACGCGATTATAGCCACGCTGGAGTTGCTGCCAAGTGCCATAGACTTCGGTCAAATCAAACATTCCCATACCTACGCAAACACCAAAACGTTCACGTTGCTCGACGCTTAGATTGCTAGGTTTAAGCTTCGCTGTTGCCAGCGCTTCATCGCTGGCGATAACCGCCAATTGGGCTGCGGAGCTCATCAATTTGAGATCCGTTTTACTGAGATGCTTATCGAGTTCAAGTCTTTCGCGTGGTATTTGTGCTGCCACTTGACATGGCAGGCCTTTGAATTCGTCACCGAGTCGTGATACTGCTGCTTCACCGGCAAGTAAACGACGCCAGGATTCGGCTACATTATTTCCTAGCGGCGTGACGGCCCCAGTACCTGTAATAACCACACGTCGTCGTGGTGCGGCTTGTGTTGATTGTGCGCGTGTTGGCGTGGTCCATGTTTGTGTTATAGCCCTTCGTGCAAAGAAACTCATTGTTATTGATAACATAATCAGCCAAGTGCCCAACTCCGATTGCAACCTGTGACTGTTGTCGGCAGCATTGCCAGACATCCCGATTTTTAAATCAAAATTAAATGTCCCGCGCGGGACAGGCTCAGTCCCGCTTTTTGGAAATAGCTCGATAACAAAATGGCAATTAAAACCACATAATCATGAAAAGTCAATAATTGCTTTTGAGTTTTATTTTAGTTTAATGTTTTTCAAACCAGAACCATGAAATGCAATTGTGAACATGAATGAACATTAGGTACGCCCATGTTGTATTGCGATACACTGCACATGAGGGTTTGCGCTCGTTTATCGCTTGCTATGTCAATTGTGTCAGTGAACCACTGTTAAATGTGGCGCACTTGCGTCTCGAAAAGGAAGAAATAGACGAGGCGACTCAAAAGTGAAGTCATGACAATAATCCATGTCAAACTTAACATAAATTTTGGACACTGTTTTCTCAAAACCAACTTAGCAACTTAGGACATTGCTGCCTAAAAACCTTCCTTTGGAAGTGTCTTCCAATTTAAAATCTCATAAAAAAATGTTTTTTCCCAGATGAACGTAAAATGGTCGGATGCCACAAAAGAATGCTCTGTAAATTTAATAAAAGAAGAATTGCTCATCCAGTTTAATTTACAGTTATTCTCTGAAGAGTTCTTCAGAGAGAAAAAGGAGACTTTAAAAGAAATTAAATGTTCACAGACATATTAAATGTAATATTAAAATACATTTTCTATTTGCTTTCTTTGGTCAGGTAAACGTATTTTAAATTTAAATAAGCAGTACAGTTCACACACTGTTAGCACCAGGAAAGACAAGGACAGTCCGTATGAAAATGGGACAACATATATAAAAGAGCCAAAATTTGCTCAATAGTGTCAGGTTGGCGCGAAAGCGTCCACAAGATTTCTTCTTCTTTTTTCAAAAGAGGCCAAGTCCCCTTCGTACGTACCGCAACATACACCAAATCAATAATGCAGTTGCGGTTCGTAACAGAGTCAGAGAAGAAGAATTAAAATGTGCCGTTAACGGCGTCGGGCAGGTTGTGTAAATAATACAAAATTTATTGAGGCAATCATTTGCTTATGCAAATAGCCTAATGATTTGAATAATAATGAAAAAGAAGGAACAAAACAAACACAATAATAATTTAAGATATTTTAAAGCTCAATTGCATTGAGATCACACAGGGAGTTTAGAGCCAAAATATACATACATATACATAAGTAAATGCTGCATAAGTTGCACTACTTTGCATTGGAAGTCTGGTTATTCTGACAGAAGCACAATGTCATTGTTGTTGCCGCGTTTACGCTTTATGTAACTATTAATGTCTTCAGTGATAAATTGCTGTAATATTCGCCATTATTGTCGTGTAATTGGCATTTAAAACATCATGAGCTTTCGTCTGTGGCTTTGCGTTTGTCTGCTTGTCGATCCATTACGACGCCACTACCTACAACGACAACTGGATAATTGTATATTATGTATATTAATTTTTAATTTATAAGTTACAGTCTTCAATAATAAATGATTCGACATTTGAAATGTTCCTCAATACAACATCTACAAAATAATCGTCTTTATCTATATTTGTCTACAACATTTTCAAAAAATTATTTGAAATTTTGTAGTTAAAGCAATAAGCGTTGAGACGTTTTAAGCTATGTCTGCAAGAAAAAGAAAATCAAATATGAATTTGGGCATGCTATGCATTCTTACTTACTTAATGTGCATTAGGATGTTGAGGATATCATTTTTCAGGGTACTCCTCCTCTTGGTTTTAATACAGTTCACGATATTGAACGCTCCCTCGATATTATGATTTGTTAGTGGTACGCAAATCATCATTTATCCAAACTTTGCCAAGTCGTTAAAACGATTCGTTCCTTTCACATCTTCGTAGATCGACACTTCCGACCAAAATTTACAGTTGTCGCCTGTATGTGACCATTGTGTGGATCTGATATTATTATATTGGTATTTTATCAATTTTCTTTGCGACTCTTCTACTTTAAAAACTTGCATTGCATCATCAATTTGATTACTATGGACTGCACCGCTTAACACAGAATTTGCTGAAAACAAGTTCACTGTATTATTTATTTTACTTCTTTTACTGGGAAGTCTGAAAAAAAAACGAATAGAATTATTAATTCAATAATTTATATAATTTACATTTGTACCTGTTGTTCAATTCCATCAACATAACAGTGATCAAGTTAACACATCTTTCTCTGATCTTCTTGTCTTGTTCCAATTGAAAACAGCGAATTATATTTTGGAATTCGGAAGTCAAGGTAAGACTATTGTTTATTGATTTAACATAATCAATGTTAGAATCCATGTTAATTGTCTGGGCTTGGTTCTGTGGAGGTATTCCGATTTGACTCGATAAAAAAGCCATTGCTTTGGAAGTGCGCTCTATAATAATTTCATTGTTTGCACTGCCATAATTTGTAAATACCTAATTTGTAAACATCGGGGTTATAAAAACCAAGTAAGCGTAATTCATTTTGTCTCGATTGTCGCAGCAGTTGGGTGTGAGGGTCGTTATCTTTAAATGAATTAAGAAACTCTTTAAGTTGTGCCCACTGTTCTTTCGCTCTTTCAGCTACTTTTACAACTGTCAACCATCTAGTCATACATATGTATATCCGATATCGTTAGTGGTTCCTGTAAAAAAAAATTGTTGTACAGTCGACTCTCGTTAATTCAAATCTTTCAAAAATTTAAGCAAAAAAAAAAAAAATTAATTTTTTTATTAAATTTGTAGCAAAATCTCATGTGAGATTCAGAGGGAGGGGTTCGTCAAAATCTCACTAAATCTCACCAAGAGGGGGGAGGGGTCTAAATTTCTAGAAACTAAACCTCATGTAATTTATGGACGTCCCCAAAGAAAGAGGCGGAAAGATTGTATGTAAGTACATTTTGCTACATCCCAGACGTCTGAGTCGCATAAAAATACAAAAGACTTTTATTTTCTTCGCTCGCCACAAAACGGTCAGCGAATGAGCAGAGCAAAAAGGAAACACGAAATTGGTTTTTGGTTGAGCACAGACCGATTTATTGAAGAGACGATGTGAACGGTTCATTATTGAGCCATTGCTCAAAGTGTCCGTAAATAAGAGTTATTTTAGGACAACGAAAAACGGTCAACTGTTATTTGCGAGCTCTGATATTAATAAATTAATTATTAATATATCGCACATGTTTAACTAAAGTGTCACAACTCAAAAAAATTTAATTTTCAGGAAACGCAAAAAACTGCCTTAGACCCAATGACAACCTTATGGAAATGCAATATTGAAAAGAGGCATTACTCTGTTTCTAAACTAGATAATTACATCACCTCTTTTGTGGTGATACATGAAAACTCGAAAGTGACAAATTTGAGTTGGTACACCTGCAAGTCTCTAGGTACGTGACCGATTGTCTGAAGTCTAATTTACTCATCTCTTAGTAACGAATTTCGGATTTGAATGCGGCAGAGATTTTTGGGAGAAACGCAAGCTAGAGCTGCGAAAAAATCTGTTAATCTGTCTGTTCTGTTAATCTGTTAACTTAAACTTTACGAAAATTGAGACTCAACTCACCATATTATGCTAATGTAAGTGATGTGAAAATTGCCCAGCACCATCGATAGTGACAAAATACTATCGATAGTGGCTCAGAGAGGTAAATATTCGATACCTCGATAGTGCCATCGATTTTTTCCCAGCTCTACGATATATCTAATATCATGTTATTTCGGCATGCTAATAGCATGTTAATCTAACATGTTAATTAACAGCTGGAGCCGAGTCAAAGACTGATGACTTTGGCGATTCGCAAATTTATTGATATTATTGTTGATAGCATGATCAGCTAAGTGTATTTTGAGAACTGCAAAAGGGCCAAATTGACGTAAGAGTATCCGCAAATTGAAAGAGTCATGGTTTTATAATAGAGTCAGAAACAAGAACTTGTAGTATTGGTTTAGCGTATGTCGACACACAAAAGGTGTTGGGTTCTGTTTAGCGTAGAGCAAATTGAACTACCTAAAACCTGCTGGCCTTTAGCCGTTCCGCTGCGTTTCGTCGACTTAACGGCCGAAAAATGACCAAAAGCTTGCGTAAAATAGTCGTGACACCCTTTGCATTAACAGAGGACTTACAGAGCCTGTTTAGTCGTGACACAACTGTTTTTTCCTGAAACAGTGGCGTAGCAATAGGGTGATAAGTGCCCAAAATGCCACAGGGCACCAGTGTCAAAGAGGCTCCCCGCTCGAGAGGAAAGGGTCAGTGACAACACAACTTTCATCATTAAACGCAAGAATGTATCAGATCTTGTGGCGAAAAACAGTCCGCTCGTTATGGGACGATGATTGGATTGCTAAGAACGCCTGTATTACGCAGCTCACACACTACACATAAGACTCTTTAGTACTGAAAAAAAATAAATCGAATTCTAAAGAGCTCTACAATATTGTTTCGATCATTTCTGTCGTTTTTTGAACTCATTGTATCTAAGCCACAAATTTCTAATGTGTCTTTTTCCACACTTTGTAAAATATTTTCGGTTTTTATACTCTTGCAAGAGTATATTAACTTTGTCATGAAGTTTGGAACGCAGAGAAGGAGACATCTCTGACTATATAAAGTATATACATATATTCTTGATCAGCACGACGAGACGAGTTCATACAACCAAGTCCGTCTGTCCGTCTGACTGTCTGTTTCAATGCGAACTCCTCCCAGAGTTTTAAAGTTAGCAAAAAAATTTAAACGCAGAAAATGTTCTTTTCCTTGCTGCTATAGGAATGATCGGTTAAAAATTATGTTTTTGCTTAAAAAATGCTTTGATTTTAGAGCTATCACGCATAGTTGCAAAGTTTCATCTGTCTATATTTAAGAACATAAAAGTTTGTCTAACAAAAACCAAATTTTTGACCGA
>JXPM01010343.1:0-10888 GCA_001014415.1 Phortica variegata
ATGGGATTTTTGCTTCGAGTTTTGCGTCTTGAAACGTGAAACTTGAAGCAATTTAATTTGTGATCAGTAATCCAGCGATTATCGTTGTGAAAGGTTGTGTGCACGGATGTAGACGGATTTCGTCCATCCTTGTAAATGCCACGTTTTCGTAGTTGTCAACAAAAGATACAAAATTTCAACATAGAAAAACCAATTTGAAAACTTTGCGAACTTTAAATAAATGGACAGAGTCCAAATAGGGAATATTTGAATAATATTCCTGCAATTTTACTTATTTCACTCGGTTTTACTGCGGTCGTGTATGTTTCCTTGTGCCTCTTGGGGACATAAGAAATTTTAAAGGATAACAATGCTCAAAAATCCGATGCCTTTTTTAAATCCAATAATGTAGAACAGTTTTCTCACTTTATGGCATGTCGTAGGCCACCACATAGTGCCACAGAGTTTCTAGCGTACCTGAGCCTCCTGGCAAATACGACATCGCAAGAAGGCACGAGAAAAAATTTCAAATAGTCTGCGAACTAACTAATAAATTGTCGAAAGCTTAATTAAAAAATGTACCTGATTATGCCGCCCTTAATTGTTTTTAAATATTACTGTTAAAATGGCATTTCACTAATGATTTAAATGATTAATGATTTAAAGTACATTGAAAAACATGTAAATGAGAAAGCACGAGTTCAATAAACCGCAATTTATGTTGAAACTAAAAAAAAAAATGAAATTTCAAAGTAATTGTAGACAAAAATTCATATTACTTACATTTACAAGGACTCGTTTTCTTGCGCAACGTTTGCATGTTCGTCACAATGAATTGCTTGGCATGCGTGTTGGCAACTTTTTTAATAATTGTGCCGAGAGTATTCCAATTTTGTTCACCACCGCCTTTGTTGGCTTCTCGGAGATACTTTGTTTTTACTCTGGTGACTTTTCACAGTTATTGTTTCTATAGATTATGCACATGTTTACCGAAAGGATAATATCTTTAGTGGTTGTTTGCTTCCGTCGTCTCTGTTTGTTATATTCCTTGGCCCTTACTTTTACGCTATTCGTAGGATTATCACTGAAATGAGTTCGTTAGACGTTTTTCTATTGTTACTGTTGTTGCCTTGTTTTTTTTTATAGGAGTATTCGGTAGATAGTCAGATGAAGCGCGACCGATCTGCTGTCAGTAAGAATTAAGGNCAGATGAAGCGCGATCGATCTGCTGTCAGTAAGAATTAAGGATTTAAACTTCAAATTAGAAATGTGCAATATGTATATAAAAATGTAGGGCATTACTCTTCAGTGTAGTAATGTTTCTTAAAAAAATTAATTGTCAATTAAATCATAAAATTAAGGGAACGTTAATTTTTTGCAATGGTTCATGAAAACTTTTTTCTTTGTTAAAAGAAAATTGTTTTCAAAATGAAAGAAAATTTAATTGTTTTTTATTTTGATTCCGTTAAAAATCATTGCTAGTTTTTCGTTTATTTTTTAACGTTTTCGTCTTGTCGCCGGCGATTATTGATTTTTCACACCACCCACACACGCGGCATGATTGTTAACGAACTTTAACTTTAACTAATACCGTTTAAAATCTACTATAATGTCTATTTAGTACGTTGTGCGTTCTTTAATACAAACTTTGCATTTTAGGAGATTATTAGAATTTTTTTAAACAATTTAGAGCCGAAAAGTATACCTTTTCAGTGGTTTTTGATTCGACTTTTTATAACTTGACCGGCTGTTACAAATTGAAAATGTGAGCCAAAAGATGTTACCGTGCAGGAAATGTTAGAGACTGACGCTGTGTTTCATGAGCAAACAGTTGGATGTTTTTGTCCAAGTTATCTTGCACCAATTGGTATTTTCTTGCTTATTTCTAAACTTGCTCAGACAACACAGGTGAGTTGTAATTTTCAAAATTCGAATTCAAAAGTTCGCAACTCTTTGAGTCAGCGTTTCTCTTCATGTTTCGCCTAGGGACATACGTCACTTGAATGTGGAAATAAAAACAAATTGTCGTACAATTTTGCGAATTTTAGTGTTAATAAAAGCTTGTGGACAAATTTGTTGATTGGTTTTTCAAACTATTTTTCTTGATTTTCAATTTAATCTCGGAAATTGGTTGAAGTATGTTCGTTTGCAATAATAGGGTGGCATGAGCCAGATCAATTGTAAATACTTAATTCACCACACTGTGTGGTGATTTCTTCAAGTTGAATTTGATTTGGCGGACCGAAACCAGTATTTTGATGCAGAGGTTGTAAGTGTTGTGTGATTGCTTTTAACATACGAGTAAACGTCACAAGCATAGTTAAATGAGAGCTAAATTGCCAATGCAATAGGCTATGTTGAGTAAGTTTACAGTATAACTTACTTCATTTTAAAAATGAACTCTTGCGATAGTAGTGCCACTTTTTAATTGAAAATAATTACAAAATCCTTTTTTAAACGTAGAGTCTGACAAACTGACAAAAATAGCCGAAAAGAATGTTAGCCGTAGTCGATAATATTTATTTAAGGGAATTTCCAAGTTATTTTACGGTTTCTAGGGGTTTTTGGTTGTAGTTTAGGGAGAAAAAGTTTTGAGGGTTGGTAGCACTGCTTTCAACATACAGCGCGGCAACTTTCAACACGCCAGCATTACCAACTTAGGGGTTTTGTGGTATTTTAGTCGACTTGATAAATAAAAAGAGTAAAAGAGTACGTTAAAACAATCCCCGAATAAAATCGCAATTGATAATTTGAATTAACATTACCAAACGTAAACGGGCCAAATTGATACAAAAGTGTCGACAGAGTGTGGCCGAAGTGGAAGAAGAAGAANCTTACCAAACGTAAACGGGCCAAATTGACACAAAAGTGTCGACAGAGTGTGGCCGAAGTGGAAGAAGAAGAAAAAAAAAACCCGGTTTTGAACGACTTCGGATTGGAGGTTCGGGAAAAATGGCCAGCGGATGCACCGCAACATACGCTTAATCAATACCTCAGTGTCGTGTCACAAAAAATGACACGTGAGAGTAAGAATTCTCCCATTGCTCTCACGACGCAGAGTTGCCAAATAACCGTTCAGCGTAAATTTTGTATTGTTTTACNATTGCTCTCACGACGCAGAGTTGTCAAACAACCGTTCAGCGTAAATTTTGTATTGTTTTACGTATTTTTACGGTTTTCAGCGCAAATTTTTGTTTGGAAATATTTTTAGTGAGCTTCTTTTCAGCTCTTCTGTCTCTTGCAATAATATTCATTTAGGGAGATTTTAGTGGTTTTTGGTCGGAGTTTAGGGACAACAAGTTTTGAAAGTTGTAACACTGCAACAGGCCACATTATTTCAGCAACCGTCAATCACCAAAGTTGTGCGAGGTGCGCGCGCGCATTTAGAGAAATAAATCCAAGAAACAAAGTTAAATAGAATTGTGTGAAAAGTGTAAAAAATAGTTAATAACATAAATTTCAATTGAAGATAAATTGTTGTTGAATGCTTAAAACCAACTAAAAGTCTTCACGACGCCAACGCAAAGTAAAAAAAAAATCCCATAAAACCAGTTGCTGTTGCTTTTCCACTCAAAATTTTTTAATAGTCTTTTGTTACAAATTTTTGTGTTTTTATTTAAAAACAAACCTCCAGCAAAGAAATTCTGGTGAAAATGGTAGTTTACTAAACGCAAATATCGTTAATGTGTGTGTTATAAACAATTCGAATTGTGCTCTGCTGCAGCGGCTTCAATTAATAATACAACAAAGAAAAGAAAACGAAAATAGTAGTAACAAAAACCGTTAAAAAAAAAGTGAACTTGTGTCTGTTTCGCCGACCGCTCCTACTACCGTCTCTTGCGCCTACTGAACGATCTTGTCTTCAAAGTGAATACCAATCACAAAGAAAAAGTGCAATCAAAATGAATAAAACTTGCGCACGTTGCCAAAAAGTGGTCTACCCCATTGAAGAGCTCAAATGTTTGGACAAAGTGAGTAGTGATTTTGTTTATAAAATGATAAAAAAAAAAACTTCTCAAAGATGCACTTACTTGCATCTAGCCTCTTTCTCTGCACTTGCTTTGTCAGAGCGAGACATCTATATAGTGTATCATAGCTGCGCCTTGGTATATTATCCTACGCGCACTGAACTGCGTGATCGTATTTGTGAATATTTGTCCATATGTAATGGAAGCGGCATACGTGGGAAAAATAAAATTTAACAGCGCAGTTTAAAATTAATTAAGAATTATTAGTTTTATTCTATTTTTTTTTTTTGCATTTTTTCCTAAAATTACAATGGGTGTTAGCAGCAATGAGAGAGTTTTTGAATGTCAAAAGTGGTTTGGTTGGTTTTAGTTATTTCCTCTTTCTTTTTCTTCATCTTTTTGATTAAGATAAAATTCTCAAGAAAAGAGCGAAAAACTTGAATGTGTAAGAAAATAAAATTGTAAATAATTAACAATTTATTTACATTTCAGAATTATTAATGTTAAGCTCGTACAAAAGAATCAACAATAAATTCCAGAAAAAAGAAATGTAATTCAAAGTTATAAGATTTTGTTTTTCCGTTCGGGTCGGTGAGAAGCTGCAGTGCTTTTTAGATGCTTTTTAATTTCAAATATTCTATTCTTTGCATGCTTGTGAGCCTTTTAATTGTACCATTTGGTTTAGGCATTTTTCTTACAAAAAAAAAAAAAAAAAAACCGTTAATGTCATGACAGAATATTGCAAGGGAATTGAAGTTGTATAATTTATGCTGTCGGCANGTTGACCGACCTTGAGCACATATTTTTGAAACCAGTTTTCAGTTAAACATAGTATCGTTCTCTCATTTAAATCACTCATATATGCCATAAATTTCCAAATATTGAGCGGTTTGTTTTTGTTGATTCTATTTTTTGAATTCGTTGTATTCGATGGCAATTGCTTATTTTTGGCTTTGTTATCATTTGAGTTATTTTTATTCATTCATTCTATTCAACATTTTTAGAAAAAAAGATCAGTAGCACTGTGAAAATATTCATCTTAGATAAAATGTTGAAATAACGAAAAAATGTATGTATTTATAATAAATAAATTAAAATCGATTGCTGGGCAGTGTTACGCCAATAGTGATTGTACATATCAACACACTGATGGCATCGCAACACACGCAGGGGGTTGTGCCAGTAATTGTTTTTTCGAGTGCCGGCATGTCTTATTTAAACATAGATTGTAAACAACAACAATAATTTAATTTGAAGACGGCATGCAGGTTAGTTAGATATGAAGGGCAATAGATCTTCATGTCTCCGCGATCCTTAGGTATAGACATATTGATGGATATGTCTGGTTCGATTTCTCCGCTGTTTCTTTCTTAGTTACAACCCTTTGTTAAACAATGACGTCAAGGTGTAGAAAAAAATGGATTTAATATTCAAAAGTTGTGCATTTCATTGCTTAAAATGTTTATATATAACAAGCAAAGTCTTTTTTTTAATTTAGTTATTTAATTTTTTTTTAATTGTGCTCTATTTAACTAGCATAATTAGTTTGTCTTTAAAGAAGGTAGTTTTTTTTTTAAAGAATAGCAAACATATCGACAAACGGAATCTTACTGTATGCTTTTAATTAGCTTAATTTCCTAGGCTGAATAAAGTTCAAAATTAAACAGTTGTCATACAAGATAAGAAATCAATTCGAGAGCGGTGAATAAACAAACAACTGTAACAATCGACAATATTATTTCTATTGAGTTCTCTGTGTGTCAGATTTTAATTGCATTTTGTGCGCTAATCGATTTTCAATAGAAGCCACAGAGGCGATAAAAAAACAACAATAAAGTGGAACAAGTAAATAACCTTTTTGTGTGAATTCTTACTTATAGACTTGTAGTTATTCAGGGCAGAAGATGTTCTTTGAATTAGTTTCGACAAAGCCGGAAATATCATATGTGTGTTCTGTTATATGTAGGTATTTCTGAACATTATAAACTATAATTTTTTTTGTTTATCTCTTCCGGTATTCAAATTCGGCTTGTGTTTCACGTTGCTAACGTAATTTGGCTGAGAAGGGTCGCAATGACAAATGTTCTTTTAACTAGTTGAAAAGAAAGTAGTTTCACTTTTCACCTGAACTTAACTCACCCCACTGGTCATCGCATCTGCACACACCATTCATCGCTTTACTTTTTGCCTCTTTCTCATTGTACGCCATACGCCAGTTTAGCATTCTTATCAGACTGAATCATCGCGACAGACTCTGAGCCTTCAAGAGCATAAGAAATTTTTATGCTCTTGAGATTCTAGTCTCTCTGACTTTTGTTACTATTGCTCGTCTTTGTGTAAGAATAAATTAACTGAATGCGGCATAATATATATACATATTGCATAAATACATTGTTTAAAATGAACAAAGTGAATAAAAAAATGCAATCTGAAAGACAGTTCAACCATGAAGGAAAAAATGACCGGGAATGGTTGTTATTTTAGAACTCTTAACTTACGTTTGCTTGGGAATTCTTAGTGCTCTTCACATTCGTTTTGCTTTTAAATCAAACTAGAGATGGACACTTGACAAAATTTTTTCACTTAAAGTCACTAAACAATTATTTTGTTTGAGATGCAAACATCAAGTACAAAGTGCTAAAAGCCGCTTTATGCTTGTTGGTGCTTCTACCTTATGGTGATTATTTCATTAAATGAAGTAGCTTATACCTAATTAATTTGCACACAAAGCGTGCATATGCTAATCCCTTTTCGGCCTGCAGCGCTATTGTCCTACTTAGGCTCACGCAGTCTTTTTGTTGTGTCATACATGAGTTTCTGTCATCAGCACAATGCTCTTCAGACGAATCAAACCCGTTATTGAGAAGTGTTTTCTTTTTGCCTTTCTTGTATTCTTTCCTGCTCTCTCAAACTCCTCTCTAATTAAAAACTTGCGAAACAATGCATTTGATTGGCTTTCGTTAGATGTTTTTTTTTCTATTTTCTCTTTGATTTCTATTTCATTGAATTACCTATTGATGAATTAAGATTCGAGTTTCGTCTTTTCAGATGAGTTTTGTCAACTTTTGTCAATCCTCCTGCTTTGCTATTGTTAAAAGTACCTGAAGTCTTTATTCTAAATGCTGTTGTTGCTTCTTCTACATATTCATTTTTATTTATTTATCTTTTTTGTCTTGGTTTGTACTTTAGCTACGAAACTTTTGTTGACGACGGTTTTTTGTGTGCTGTGCTGTGACTGATTTTTCTATTTCACATTTGAAGTTTTTTTGATTTGGTTTTCTTTAGAATTGTGCTTTCGAAATTTTACAGATGCTGAAAAAAAGAAAATGGAAATACAGTACATAGATGCAATTTTAACAAATAGAAGTTTTCGCCAATTCAAATTGAGGTCAGTTGTGCTGGCATATTGAAAAATGATTGAAGGAGCATCTCTGATGGACGCTGTGAAGAGCGGAACGGCAAAGATTGAGTCAACTTAAAGCTTCGATTTCTATTTTCGTTTGGGTTAAGGAAGTCTGGCATAATTAAATTGGTTGCTCTTGTTACAAGTTTTCCTCAGATTAGTTTTGAGTGTTTTCTTTTCGCAAGCAAGCAGGTCTTTAAGATTAATGAGATATTTAAATGTGTTTCGAAGAGCTTCTAATGAGCGTAGTTTCCTCTTGTTCAGAACCCCCTGTACGTTATAAATGCCCTCAGTTGTAAAGCATTTTAAATTGTTTCTTCGTTTCTCTTATTCTTAGGCTGCGAACAGTCGTCTTCGTGTGAAGAAAATAGGTCACTAGCCTCACATTGAAGTTTTCTTTCTTGAATGCTGGCTGACAAATTACCCCAAGTTGCATGATCTTATCTCGTGCGGTGTGTGCGAGTCGCTTCACAATGATCGCGGTGTTGTTTTGCCCCACCCTCCCGACACTGTCACTGCCGACCGATTGTTTCCTGTCATTCTTTTTTCACTTTTCTGTCATTTAATTGTTTTTTTGTTTCTTTTTTTATTTTTATTTCTTTTCTTTTATTTGTCATTTGTTGAAAAAGTTTATTTATGTTTGAATGATTGCAATGCTTGTAATTTGTTTATACATTTACCGCTTACGAGTGCTTCACGCCCTTCACCCTTGCGGCAATCTCAAGCGTTACTTGACCTCTTTGCTGTTTGGCTTTGTTTAAATTCAATTGATCTTTATTAACTTAACAATTCTCAAGAGCAAAAAAGACGTTGACGTACACGATGACGATGATAAAAATGCAATAAAAAAAACCAATTGCTGGGGTTGAAATATCATGCAGCAGTTACTTCAAATCCATATAACTGAACTGAAGAAGTAGAGAGGTAAGAGAAATGGGAAAACAAGAAGCAACACTTTGTACACGAGCTCACTAGATTAACAACCGCAGCATTTGCGTGTGGAATCTTTAGTTTTGCGGATCTGTAAGCAGTTGTGGCCCCCTGAACGCTTTCAGATACTCTTGAATCTTTGTTCATTTTGTCTTTTAATGTGTGTATATGTATCTGTAATTTCATATATACATACATACATTCGTATGTTAGTAGTTTAACAAACGTGCTGATCTTATACAAAGTTGCGGGTTAAAGTTGCTTCACTTTCCACACCTCGGTCGCTCTGTCTAAATGCCATATTTGTGTCACTCAACAAAAGTTATGCCTACTTTTCTACGTTTGCTATGTCACAAAGCCCAGCATTGTATTGCCAATACAAAACCGAAAAACAAGTTAAACTAAACTGCAACCAATTCGTTTGCTCTCATTGTGTAGCAAACATTGTTTGCATCGTTTATGTATGTACATACATACATACATACATACATATGTATGTCTGTCTCGCTATCTATTAGTTTGCTCCAGTTTGACAATGTGTTCCATTTTTTGTTCTTTCTCGTTCTCTCTATCTGTGCCTCTCCCACTCTGCTTTGCTCATCATAATTTCCTGCCCGTAATTTTGTATAACTGGCGAAATTAAGTGACTGCGATTTACTCTCGGCTTTGTCTTAAATGTCGTTTCATTATTGAAATTGCCACTCGACCACACAATTGTAGCAATGAATGTGGAATGTGTCCATGTGCCTCCACAAGTATTATGTATTTATGTACATGCGAATACGAGTTCATGTCTCTGGGTATGTCTAAGTGGAGGTGTGTGTGTTTATTTAGAGTACTAATTTTGAATTGTTGCAAACTTTTCACTCTCTTTTGTATTGCACGTTGCCATTGTTGCACGACTATACTTTATTTCTTTTTTTGCCATGTATTGAGTTGCTCAAATTCAACCAACTTATACAACAATTGACGGGACAAGACAAAGAATAAGACAGCCAGCTGACGGACAAACGACAAATTTCAATGAAAAACGAGTGTACGCCCGAATGAAATGAAATCTTGCATTATGCAAGTTGCCTCTTCCATTTTTCATTATTATGAATGTTAATTGTGATTTTCTTGCGCTTTGCCAGGCATTCATTAATATTCTCTTGGTTGAAGTTGAAACAAAAATTCGAGAAATTCGGTGCAGTTCGCTGTAAGAGGAAGTTTTCTGACTTTTCAATGTGCTGTTGCAAGTTGAATCTGCTGAATGCTGGTGTTCTTTCACAATTGTTGCAAACATTTGAAGGAAATTTGTCCTCTTGTAATTTTAGGCTGCCTGTGTTGGAAGCCTTTAGCAAGATGAGTTTTACTGAATCACATATTTATATAGTTAAATATATTTTAGCTGGTCAGCTACTAAGTAATTGCTTCAGATACAAATGTTTTTCGCAATTACCAAACATGTCAACTCTTAGCTAAAGTACATTGTTGATTAACTATTAAATATTAAAAAAATAAAAAATGTTTTCGTTGGTTTTATTGCTGATTTATCTCTTGAACGCTATTGACTAATTCAAAGTTCAACTTTGAATGAAAAGCACTCAAAAGCAAAAAGTAATTCGATTTTCTGCAGGCTGACAGAGCTATTACCAATGACGACAACTCAAACAAAAACGAGAACCTAATTCAGTGACAAGAACAATGATAACTAAGAGCAACAAGGCAAAGTCAAACATTTGAGTTGGTTACTACATCTGCTTAGATGTCTATATACCCACGCTGACAGGCACTTGTAGATACTTTTGCTTTGCAGTCAAGCACATACAAAATTGTATGTGTATACATGCATATGCACATACATATATAAACAAACGAAGGAGTGAAGGAGTTGGCGACAACTGATTGCCGGCATATGTGTTTGTTTGTTTTAACAAACTTTTGCGCACGTTGCTCTGGCGGCAGTTTGATGGCGTTAGGAGGCATCTAAAGTAAAAAAACAACAACAAAATATTCACAAACAACAAATGTAACAAAAACAAAAGTTGTAGAAAATCGAATCGGAAAAGCGGTATAAACAAAGAAAAGCTGTTGACATTGCTAATTGACTCTCTTAATACGATGGAAAGTTTAAATTATGTGGAATTTAGTAGAGTTAGACAGATATCGACGACAGCATTAAGTGAGCGTGAGCTTCATAGACAGATACGTTGCATTAATAATTTCACTTAGATTGTCAACTGAGCTGTTCAACACTGCAACAACCTCACAGTGTACCATAGGTTTTTCAATTATGTAGAATCAATACAAAAACTTGAATTTATAAACAAACTTTTGAGTCACAAATCATTTATGTATAGATTGTTGATTCTTGCAATGAAGTTACCGGCTAGGAAACGCGATGAAGCAGAATTTCAGTTATTTTGGCGGAAGTGAAAACGCTCAACGTGTTTCTTGTCTTCGTTTATTCAAAATGCAATACATGCACTTACATACACGGAATGAGTAAATAAACCTGCTTTTAAAAATTTGCTTCTCTGCCAAATTCATTGCGGAGAATTTAATTCTAGTTGGCTCGTTTCGTTTCAGTCAATTTAACGAAAAAAAAAAAAAACGTGAATACAAA